>JAPZPB010000073.1:0-70723 GCA_037952635.1 Bryoglossum gracile | reverse complement strand
CATCTCCCACAGTCACTGCACATCCCACCGTTACTGCATCTCCCATCGATACTACATCACCCGCCGATACTACATCACCCACCGATACTGCATCTCCCACTATCACCGCATCTCTCACCGATACTACATCTCCTACTGATACTGCATCTTCCACCGTTACTACACCTCCCACCGTCACTACGACAAAAAAGAAGCAGAACGGCACGGAGAGATTCACTAATGCGGAGGAGGTCCTGATGGAGGCTGCCGCTCAGGCTGCACTGAATGACGAGAAACCTGACTGGAAGCCGCTCCTTAGTGTGAGACAAGCCTTTGCTAGTCAGTTCGCAGGTGACCCCAAGCAGAACATGATTGATGTCAACGTAAGTTTTACTCCCCTGGTCTCGTTCAGAATGGTAGTCCTAACTGTCTTTTAGAGCTGGTACGACCAGCGTCGCTATCGAATTGTGGGGGCTCGTCAAATGCAACACAGCAAGGGCAAGACTCTCCAGGAATGGTACCAGCCGTACGCTGGAGGTCTGGGTTGGAAGTCAAACAAGGTTACCAAGGCTAAGCCAGCGACTACCTAGTCTATGGTACCTGGTTCAGAACTTCAGCTGGACCGTTTAGCTAAAATTTCATTGCGAATTGGTCCCTCGTAGCGCGTTGATTTTTCATAACAAGTTTGTCTTTCGTAACGAACTAAAACACGCGATTTGATACTTACAAGACTTCACCGAAAGCTGTGCTTTGAACCGTGAACTGTGGACTGTGAAATATGTATAAATGTCACTTTTAATCTCGTATCTGTCTCTTCCAATATACCACCTGATTTTAAACGTTCTGGCTCCAGCAGTTTCGGATTTTCACCAAAATCCAATTTTTGCTCGAAAAACATAACTTATTCGAACAAATTAGAATATCCCAAGTCATTTCCGTGCACGATCTCCTCGATCTATTTCCCATGATCCATTAATCAGAGCATTGCAGCTATTCCCATTCTCCACCGAGATCTAATCTTGAAGGCGTGTTGAGTTTCCAGCCATCCTCAGTTTCCAGCAAGATTTGGGTTCAATGCTACCGTCAGATGCTCCTTTATGTCCCTACCGTTTCCAGAAGACGTCGGCTGTTTGGCTTCAAGCTAACCCTAGCTATCCGTGAAGGGGGCAATTTGGGCGCCAAGAAGGTGTGTGAGAAGAATGCAGACGCTGCCAAACAATGATGTGTGTGTTTTGTGAGTTGTGGGTTGTAATGGACAGGTAAGGGACCTCTGTACTGTACGGTACTGGTATTGGGATTCCTGGCAAGGCGTGACTGGAGCCGGAGTCGAAGTCGAGGTCGAAGTCGAAGTCGAAGCCATGCAAAATGAGAGATGGAGGCAGTTGTCGGGCATCGGGCAGCGGAAGCAACGAAGAGCTAGCAGAGAGCTAGGAGGCCGAGTTGAAGAATATCGGGCAGGTTTGATGATATTGCTGCCGAAGAAGAGGAATCGAGCTAGCAGAGATCAAGTGCAGAGTGCAAGTAATGGAGAGCCCAGGGAAACGAGGGTATCCATGCTTGCACGTCTTTAAACTGTGAAGTGCCAGTGTATGCAGGAGGAGGTTGAGAGCAGGAGTAGGGTGGGCGTGGCATTGGGAGTGAAAGGGGGGGACGAGAGGGGTTGAAGAGCAAACACCTTGACCCCTAATGATATTTGATACCAGAATGACGTTAAATAGTCCCAATGAACTAAAATATTTCAAGTTTGCTGAACCTCTATGGTACTTGGCAATTTCATGGGGGATGGATTTGGGCGCGCTGGGGGGGGGGAGGACAGCTGTTACGGTGAAAGCAGCCTCAGTTACCACCCATCAGAACGGCCAAGAATGTCATGCTTGATTTCTGACCGAGTAGTAAAGTGTAGTGTGATGTGACCGAGTAAGAAGATGAGAGATCAGTTAAGGGGGAGGGGGGCAGTAGATAAATTGGGAAAGGAGGGAAGTCATGGATGCCACTCTTCAGCTCTGTCGGACAATGAAGCCTCCGTGCAAGATACAGCTCCAAGTAGGCCTCTTAAACATGGAATCCCAATATTTTTGGAATAGCTTTATTTGGTTTTGGCTTCGGCTTTGTCTCGACGAATTCCAGCTCAAACTTTCTTGCAGTTGTGAGGTTGCAGGAATGGTGATGGTGAGTTGTTGACAGCAGAAATGATCTCTAGCACTATCCTGGAGAACCTTCAGGAATATCAAGAGAATCTGCTGTGAATTAAGTTCCTATCTCCCGAGGGTGACACGCTAGCACCAGTATAGGACTAAAACATCTCGAATGCTGGGCTTCCAGTTCAAGTTAAAACAATGATGGATTACCCGAGCAACCCCTTTTCTAGCCGAGATCGCCCTAAGCCAATTAGCGATGACTTATGAAGACAGCCATTAGGTCTATCTGGTGCAACACTGATCAAAGGATAGGAAGACAGTAATGGTGAAGAGTGAAGAAATTCACACTAAACATCGACTGTTCATGCAAGGAGATGGCCAGGTAAGGTACCGGACCTGGGTAGCTGGGGTCTCTGGCCTTAGTTAAACGCATTCTCTGAAGCTAATTGCAACATTCCAAACTTGTGTGCCTGCTATAAGAACACTTGGTTGGATTTGAAGGTGCCAAGTCTCTTTGTATCCTTCGCTACCTTGAATGAAATGAGGAGGCTTCCTCTTCGATTTTGTTGCCATGTGGCTCTGAAATCTTGGTCGAGACAATGACTGAAGGAAATTGGAGGAGAACTGGTTATCAAGGCCGAGTCCGCGAAAGGGAAAATCAATACAAGTACGCTCTTTTTAGATCTCCAAGAGGTGGAATCTTTGGACCTGCTTGAATTTGAGAAGCCCTCTTTGATGGAGGTAGCATGACTGCCTCGGAAGGAAGCAGAGTAGAACCGAGGAACACCAATCTCAATGTTTGTGCACGCAGAAACAGAAAGAATAGCTGTCCTCAAAGAGGACGAATTTGCAGGCCTGGAAATGAAGCAAATCATATTCATTAACCCCTGGTCCGGGTATTCACTCTCCAACCATCCTTTTGACCTTTTCCAACAGCACGTTGCTCTCCCTGCCCAACTTCCGCTGCCCATTCTTCCCACCCGACCTAGCCTTAGCCATAGCACTCCGAAACTTTTCACGTTCCTCAATCTTCTGCTTCTTGTCCCTCTGATTTTTCTCGAACTCTTGTCTCTTGGCTGCTGCCTCCGTTCGTTTCTGATCTGCAAATGCTTGCTCCTTCTCAAAGTACCCTGGTCTCTTGGTTCTTCTTTCCCGCGGCCGTTGAGAGTGTTGTGATTGATTTGGAGGAGGAGTCGGATCGCGAGGAGCATCGAGCATGGCTTGTCGTTCGGGGTGCAGTTCTTGAGTTGCAGGCTTAACGGGTTCATCTGGGAGGGTGGGTATTGGCTTCTCGACTACAGGCTCGCGGGCTTTGAGTTTGGCGTATGCCTTCTTCACTTTTGCTTTGTGGATGAGGTCCTTTTTTATTTTAATCACTATTGGTGCAGTTAGTTGGGAGTTGTGTAGAGCGGGGTTGATCTCTTGCCTTTTCTTCTATGAACTCCATCCGGCAAATTGTCAGGGCCAATTCTAAAGCCCGACCGCTGCTTCTTTGGTTTGGAATGAGTGTCGCCATCGTCTTCTGCGGGTCTCTTGTGTGCCATCTTGAGATCGATGTTGGGACTGTCGCTGTGTTGGGAGAGGGAAATTTGCAGAGATCTCCAGGAAAATTACTAGGGCGAGGCTGTCAGAAGTGCTTGTGGCAAGGCCTGCGGAATGGATGACGCCTTTCTCCGATAGAGCCCGATAACAGTATGGACTAATGTAAATGAACCCCATCATCACCTGCGAGATTTCAAATCGTATGTTGGGTGCCAACAGCCTTCTTTTTTTTCCTTCCTGCATGCTCACGGTCTTTGTTTTTTTGATTCACTTTGCTTCTCCAAGTATACCCTCACTCCCCCAAACCCAATCGAGTCATACTTGTTGTCTTGCAGCGGCAGAACGAGTTCCAGTCCCCGCTTTGAGACGACCAACTTCCACTCTCTCTCCGGCTCAGCGACGAAATTTCTTACAAGTATCTCAATCGGTCCACGATGTCTGTATAGTAACTGGAGGGAGATCTTCAAAGGCTCCAGAATGCCCATTTTCCAGGACGACCTTGGGGGCGGCCGAGGTACACCACCAGCCAAATTCCCGATCACCTCTCTCTCTCAATCACCGCAGGAGGACAATGTGATCACGAGAAGAGCCTCAGAAGAGAGTATACGGACGGAATTATGCGAGGGTCCTATTCCAGATGCCCTGGAGGAGAGAAAAACGGACTTCGCCCAGGACTTCGATTCTAACTTCACATTCCCAATACACGCAACTTCAGACCGGGCCAAGCTTATTGAACGGCTCAAGAGAGGGGAGAGTCCTACGTGGTTGCCAAACCGAAATGTACCTACCTCTTCTTCTTTGTCACCTCTCACAGAGCCTGTCAACTAACTCATATTCTAGCTAGAAGCGTTACTGAAGGATTACGAACAAACGCCCAGAAAACCATCACCAAATAGCCCGAAATCGCCCCCCTTATTACCTGCCGCCGAAATTTCTGAGCCAGAACGGTCTTCCACGATTGAGAAAGAAAATTTCCAGGCAGGCCTGCAAATAGAAAGGCCAAGGTCTGCTTTGCACAGTGGAGACTTCACCGAAGGACCACAGCAAAGCAATACTGGCGATTACCGACTATTACAGTCAAACTCACCACTGTACAAATCGGAGTCAGAGCAGGGAAGCTGGCTAGCCGCGTCTCCGCCACGGATCTTCTCTCCTTTCCATGCTTTCCAAGGCCCCGGATATCCATCTGTAGACAATATTGGTTCTATTCATTTAGAACCTTCTCGAGCTCCGTCTCTATCTTCATCCTACTCTTCTAGCTTTATTCTGAAGCCACCAACAAGTCCATTGGTACAGTCAGAAAGCAACGAGGATTTAGAGCTGTCGCCCAGCATAAACCCAATCGACATCAGCCCCAGTTTTCAAAGGAACCCGAGACGGCGAACCCTTCAGTCTTCGCATTCCATGAGCTCCACAACTTCTATTCCAACATCGTCATCCTTCGGCAGGTCAGTACCGCAGCTGAGGAGAGATTCAACTTATCCTTACCAGGCACATCAGCCAAGAAGGTCACTGACGTTCAACCAAATGCCACATCCCACATCATCTCCCCAGACGCCTTTTCTTCGCTCCAGAAGACCCTCCTTCTCGGACAGCTCGCCTCTGCACCATGCCTCTATGGTCGGTTCCTACGAAGAGAGTATCCTTCAGGGACGGATGTCGACGAATCCCTCAAAGCCTCTCGACTTTGTGGCTCAGATTGGCGTTTTGGGTCTTGGTAAGTGCAAGTCGAGTCTCCGCTGTCCGGCTCACGTGACGATACCATTTCCTGCTGTGTTTTACAGTTATGAAACTACAAGCCATGGCCGGATGGGGAAGTCTGAAGATGGGCCAAGCCCCTATGTTGGGCAAATTGATCTGGAGAACAGTCTTCCTAACCCAGACGAGGCCCGCGATAACAAGCGGAAACGTTTAAGTGCCAATACCGGACGCAGCCGCATGGACGACGATTTAGACATGTTAGATGGCCCAAATACGAATCAGCTTACAGAGCGAGAAATTCGTAGAGCTGAGAAGAACAAGCGGCGATCAACATCGCCTAGAGCACCTCCAGGGGGTAGCTATCGGATTCCAGAGAAAGGACAGCTACAAATCATAATCAAGAACCCGAATAAGACAGCAGTCAAACTATTTCTGGTACCTTACGATCTGGCGGGGATGGACCCTGGGACGAAAACATTTATTCGTCAACGAAGCTATTCAGCAGGACCTGTCATTGATTCGGCGCTTACTTCAACAGCCCAAGTTCCTATGGCAAACAGCGCAGATCGGCCTACGCTCCGCTATCTTGTTCACCTGCACATATGTTCGCCCTCTCGTGGGCGATTTTATCTTTACAAAAGTATTAGAGTTGTCTTTGCGAACCGAGTACCGGATGGAAAGGAAAAGTTGCGGAACGAAATATCATTACCCCAACCGCGATTCACAATATACAAACCAGGCCGAGATTCAAGTCTTGGCCTTACACTAAGTACCACAGGTGCGAGCCTTGCTGCTGAAAAAGCATATAGAAGGAGAAGTTCGGGCTTTGCTCTTGGTCCCTCGACCAGGAATTTTGATGCCATGGATGGTATTACTCAGGCCCTCGAGAAAGGCTTCAGCGGCGGAGCGTCGACATACTCACATTTTGGTGATGCGAAAACTACACCTGTTCAGCCTATACCGTTCAGCCAACTTCTCAAGAACGTTGGAGGAAATGTCAAGCTAGGACAAGGAAGACCTTCCGAATTACAGTCTCCATCATCAAGCGGCAGTCACCGCCCTGCATCACAGGCCTCAGGAGCATCGATGATGTCCTGGGATAGTGAGGGTACTGGTGTTATTGGTGCTTATGACAAACTTAATAAAGGGGACGTTGGGTACGGTGGCAACATTTTCGGTGCCGGGTCTCCTGACGGAGAGCTTCAAGGTCTGCTTGCAAAGAAGTTGAAGGATTTGGGCGTGGGCCGTCAAGGCCAGCCAGAGAGCGCAGATGAAAATTAAATTGCTGGAGTAAGATTGTTTATGGGATATACCCGGTTCTACGGAGCACAGGATGCCGGAAATCATTAGCATTATCGGAGTCATAAGCAAGAACAATTTGGCTGGGGAATTTGGCGTTATCACTACTTAGCTATTTGGATAGGAATTTACCATTTCAAATCATCCTATGAGGAGCTCCAGTGAGGGTGGTGTTGTCTAATGTTGTGGGTAAGGTTAGTGTGCTTCCCAGAGATCTAGTGTTTCGGTCTCACTAACGCCATCCCGGCACGATTACATCTTCGAAACAGCATCTGTGACGATTTCAATCTGAGCATTAATTCAAATACCCCTTCGCACGGCGATTGGCGCCTCGGAAATGGCTTGCAATCTCGCACTAGAATAGCTGTCGCTTTCCGCGTCAGATGTGCGACCTCAGCCAGTGCTTTTCGGCACTGTCATGATTTTCGAGACTGGAGATTGTTTGGACCGACTGTCTTATCACGCCTCAAATTCATAATCAGATCTTCCTCTTGGCATTCTCTATCGTCATCATGGTTCTATTCTTTAGTTGATCTCAAAGCCCAACCTGCAGATACACACTCGGAAAGTCCTAGATCGACGCTGGGGCTGGATTCCCGTCGCTATGTATTTTTCTCTACCTCTTGTACTTCTGGAAGTCTTACTTTTGTTGCCTGCAATTGTGGCGGCGCTCTTTCACTGTTCGGGCTCGGATGAGATGTGTCTAGGGACGTTTTTCAATTCTTCGGGGGTGTTGGGGGCGTTTTTGGGGGATCACGGGACACTTATTTTCCAAAATGGATTAGTGAAGAATCAGAGTGCTTGTCCGACGATGTCCGTGATCTTTGCGAGAGGGACTTTGGAGCCAGGTCAGTCGCTGTATTTCTATTGTCGCATTGTAATTTCACCGGTTCGGCGTTCTCCCTGTTTGCGTTGAGGTCTCGATCTTCAGTTAAGAGCTCTTAATATTCCACTAAGCTCGGATTTTTAAGCACCATTTCAATCACTCAACTCGTTTGAGATACAGAGCAGCTTAATTCCCGACGGCCACTTGATCATCAAGACAAGGTTGGGTATTGGAATGTGATGAATATTGGTGGTCAAGTGGCATGTCAAGTGTGTCACAACGGCGCCAGCTCTTACCTTGATGCTATTGCTGAACTACATCCTACGGGAGATGCACATGCTATCAATAACTAGTTAATTTTTTATTTGGAGTGTTAAAATGCCGTTGAAAGTCAGGGAAGGCAAAGCCTCTTCACAAGCTATAACGATTCCCCTGTTAAACCGAAGCTAACCCTCCCCAGGCAATGTAGGAATCCTCGCCGGGCCTCCCTTCTTCGCCGCAATAGCAGAATACATGAACGGCACCAACCAACTCGCCATCCAAGGCGTCGACTACCCCGCTGACACTGCGGGCTTCCTCACAGGCGGCTCTACGATCGGGGCCAACAAGATGGCTGCACTGGTCAACAACACCCTCGCCGCCTGCCCCAACACCCAGCTCACGCTCTCAGGTTATTCACAAGGAGCACAAGTGGTGCATCTTGCTGCTGCAGGGTTATCTGCTAGTACGGCGGCGAAGATTAAGAGTGTGGTGCTGTTTGGAGATCCGAAGAATGGGACGGCGCTTAATGGGATCGATGCGAGTAAGGTGTTGACGATTTGTCATGCGGGGGATGATATTTGTAAAGGGTGAGTGAGAGTTTGGGTTCTCTGATCTCTTGATGGAATGGAGGTTTGGAGATGATGCTAACACTTTCCTTGTAGGGGAGACGATATTTCCGTAAGTCATTTGAACTACAGTTCAGATGCTGGAACAGCTGCTCTGTTTGCGTTAGGTAGCGTGGCGATGTTGGGAATTACAAGTCAGAGATTAAGGCCGGCGGGTGGTGGGCTTGCAGGTTGAGAGAATACTTTGTATTCTTGGGTTTGGGAATTGATTTTCTGGAATCTATTTATTCATATAATAACATTTAACACTGTGCTCGTTTTACGCACTAGTTTTCCAGAGTAGGGACTGGTGAGCTGCTCATTTCTTGCTGGAGAGAAGTATTAGATACAGTATGATACACTCTATATATCCTGCTATACACTATTCTACACGTAGTCACTATGATTCATCTCCAAGTACTAGCTGCTCAATTTCGTCCTCAGATCTGTGCATTGTTCTCACAGCTTGAAGCGTTCTCGGGCACTCTTTCTCTAGGGCGCGAATCAGATCTTTGCCCGCCCTTGATTCGGCAGCTGATGTCTGAAGATCTAGGAAACCCTTCGCTAGGTACAGCAAAGTGTGGTATTTTGGCCGTAAATGTTTCGGGGTGGTTCCGAAACGTCGAACTTCCAGGGAAAGACGGTTTCGTACTGGCAGCCGCCAGCGTACACGGGCCCATCCTTTCCAGCCATCCATTAGGCGGCTCTCATTTAGTCGAAACGCCTCAGCGATAAAGTTATCCCGGGCCAAGAACTGGATGTAATAGTTCCAATTGTTGTTATCCAACATGAAGCCAGAGCTCTGGACATCTTCGACCACTTTAGCCATGTCTCTAGTTCTGCCCTGCTGGAAAAGTGATTTCAGGTAGTTGACGAGTAGACTCGATAAGTCAAACCGATGCGCCGGTAGGACCTGTTCAGTTGACGAAGGCACTGAGTTGTCGAGATCGCTATTTCCGGTTGTTGAAAGCTTACTCTGGGGGTCACGAGCCTGCCGGGAAACTCTTGGAAATTGAACAGACCGACCCTGTTTTATAGCCTGGGCGAAAGCCAGATCCCAACACTCCTGGACACCCTCATGATCACCTTCTCGGACTCTGGATGACATTAAGGATGATAGAACTATGACGGGAGGTCTGTCCCGGAGAGACTGAGGAAGCGATTTCTTCAGCTCCTCATAGAGCTGCTTGACATTGGCAAACTCGTCTAATTGCCCGAGGATGAACATAATATAGCTGTAGAACGGTGAGCTATATGCAGTGTCTAACGGAAGACCGATAGTCCCTTTCCTGGACTTAAGGGCTATGTCCTGAGGATCCAGTGTGCTCATGACATCTGCAAACAATTGCAATGCTCGTGGTAGGATTTCCCTCATTCCATGATCGAGGTTTCCAATATCCATTTGGGCTGCCCCTTTGACAGCAAGCAAGTTGGTACTGGAAGAGTTTCTAATTTCCTTGCCGACCATCCGATCTTGAACCATGAACATCTTCTCGTACTCGCCGGTTGCTAGGAAGCCACCCATCACAATGGCATAGTGGAAACTTGTGACTCGTATTCCAGCCTGGGGCATGACATGACAGAGGATTTCAAAAGACCGGCCAGGCTGCCTAACCATTGCTAAAGATTGCATGAGGGCAGCATAGGTATGCCCATTGTAGACCACTTTTGCTTCTGACATGCGCTGAATCAATCGGTTAACGGCCATCAAGTCACGCCGCATAGCGTGCGCGACTAGAAGGTAATTCCACATTCGTGTTCGCGAGCCTTTCATGTTTTTGAAGACAAGTGCATC
Organism: Bryoglossum gracile; assembly: GCA_037952635.1. Classification (NCBI taxonomy): domain Eukaryota; kingdom Fungi; phylum Ascomycota; class Leotiomycetes; order Helotiales; family Bryoglossaceae; genus Bryoglossum; species Bryoglossum gracile. The sequence continues at coordinate 60,577 of JAPZPB010000073.1, read as the reverse complement.
CTCGCAAATATTTTCGGCCTGTTTGAGATCTCCTTCTTGGATATAGGCGCGGACTAAACAGTCGTACATTTCGAAGGTCTTTGGAATCTTCATCTCCTCGGCCAGCATGAAAATCTCGATGGTGCGCTCAAGGTCTCCGTGATTCGCACAGATACCCATCATAGTGGCGAATGTGACTGGGTCGGGTTCCAACCTCTCATCGCCAAGGAGATGCTCAAAGCATTCATAAGCACTATCAGTGTCTTGAACTCTGCTATAAGCACTGATGAGGATATTCCAGCAGACAAGAGTTTGGTCCAACCCATGAACTTCCTTAATCTGATGGAAAACCTTCACAACATCTTGTATCTCACCCCGCACAGAATGAACGTGCAACAGCGGCGTAAATTCACTCGCGTCGAAGGCCCCACGGTTTCCATTAGGGTACAGAAAGCGAGTATAGAATTGCTTGAATAGCGCGTGAACGGTTCCAGCGTCTCCTTGGCGTGCAAACGTGTGCATACTCATTCGGTAAGCCTGCCGCGACGGCCCACCATGAAACTCGAAGGAATCGTCGAAGACTTGTTGCATGCCAAGAGCGCTCTCACTGTCGCAAAAGATCTTCAGCAATCTCTCAAGCGTTCCGGTACTAAATTTGACTCTATTGCCAACCCGAGCTCTTCGATAGCACCTCACCGCAAGCTTGGTGTTCTCAGTGAGCAACTTCTCGGTGATTTTATCGTAGAATTTCGGGGTATCCAGGTTCCATTTAATGAGCACTTCAAGGAGGTCCGTGAATCTGGAAGGATTGAAGGGTTCCGACTTTAGCATTGATCTTGTGATGATGTGGCATGCAAAGTCTTTGAACCTAGCAACTTCTTCCGAAGCTCCTTCATCTGGTATTCCTGCCTGTGCTTGCGCCACATACTTAGCCTGCCTGTCGACATATCGAGCTAGTTCGACGGTCACGGCTCCCATATTTGGCATGGTATCGAACAGGTCGTAAATGCTGGGGGATCTCGTCATGTTGTTCTGAAATTGAACCTTCCTCGCGTTTTGCCACAGAGTGTTTGCCTTTTCCCATAGCTTGTTGGTCAAAAGATAGGCCAGCAGTTCGTCCTGGGCTGCGGGCTTCCCAAGAGTCTCAATTGCCGTTTGGTGGAGTTGCATAGCATCTGTGAGATTCCGCAGCCTCAAATAAGATTTGATGGCTTGTTGATAAGCGTGCAAGCCTTGATCCTTCTTACTCAAGGTAGCAAATATGTCTACCGACCTTTCAGCGTCAACTATCCGCTTTGATGCTGACAAATATTTCAACACTCGTGGTTGGATATGTAATTGATAGGTCTTGTCTTTGAGGAGAAAATATTGTCGCCAAACTTCTTCGTAGTCGGAGCCCTCTTCAAGCATCAACCTAACGAGCGAGTCCATCTTCCCTTTCTCTATCTCTCTCTCCATCTCGTTCTTTTCTACCCTCTCCTTTACGTCTTTCTGCCAGATCCTTATCCGTTCCAACCGCTCTTCGACTGTCTCCGTGGTGTGATGTTCTATTGGGGGCTCTGTATCCAGAGTCTCCTTGGTCGTCGAAGTGTATTGTCGGTGACGAAGCCTCCCCAAGCCGCCTCGTACCCATCTGCCATCCTGTCTATCCAAACTCCATCCTGAGAATTGGCGTAGAAAGTTCAGAGTCGCTGTAGGATAGAGGAAGTCCAAGACAAATCCGCTATGAGCGATCGTAGGTCTCCACTCCTGTTGATACCCTTCAGTTTGATCCGACGGCCCCGTTGCCCGGACCAAGGCAGCCCATACCGGAGAAACTTCAATGTCACCTGCGGCATGATGCCAGAAACTGGAGTGGAGAGTGCGGCGACTTTTCAGAGAGTTTTTGGACGATGGCAAAAGACGCCGCAGACTGCCTGGTTCTAGACATCCCGCCGTTCGCTCCAGCATGCCCTATCCGTCTCAATGGGACTCAAGAACGGTTCCAGATGCCCAATGATTAATCCCGACGGTTACCTCGTGGTGTTGTGCCTGTAAAACAAATCTGTCATAGATAATCAGCTATCGGGCCACTTCGGAGGGATGGTTATTCGAACCTCTGCACATGCTTTATGCGGAAAATCGCAGGGTCGTGAAATGGTCATGAATTCGCGAGTGAATTTCGAGATATTGCCCTTCTACTGAAAGTTTTAAAGCGGTGTGAGAGGATGAGATGGGGCTGGAGGCGAAAAGGAAGCTGGATAGAGGCTCTTGAACACAACATTTTTTAGAGCTCGAGATGCACAAATCGGCTGATCCCCCGCTTAGTCACCCGAGTTCATAGACATAGAACTGTCCAAAGACTTGAGATTTGTAGTTAAAGCAAACTATTAAATACGAACATGAATAAAATGCCAAGAGATCCTTTCACCTCAAGCCTCAAAGAGTGAAGTTAAAGTGAAAATATAATAAAAGATGGGAGACAATATCTAGTCAATTTGATTCCAAGTACAGTACTGTAAGGGAAAGCGGCCGCGAGTCGGGCTGGCAATCATGAACCCCGCCAAACCCACACAGCTTTTGACATTGCCACTGTTGCTCTCTCCATCCAGCAGACAAAACCCAATACTCTGGGATAATGGAGATTACCAAGTTTGTCGTGTCTGGTCGCGATAAGGCCAAAGTCTATGGAAACTATGCAACATACCGAACCCAACTTTCAAACCGAATACACAATCTGCGAAAGAAACTTGGAGTTGCGACCAAATCCCGCGCAAAATATACCCCCAAAGCCCCCGTCACGGCAGAAGACGTCAATCGCAGTCATGAGTGAGTCTTGATCTCTCATGCTAGCTGTAAAGTAGATACCTTACTAAATGCTTTCTAGATTTGTTCATCTCCTGCTACTCATCTCGGAACGGGCATGGGCGAATGCCATGTCTATGAGAGAAGTACACTCCGCCGAAACCAAAGGCATTACCGGCTCAACTCGATCTCACATTATCTCCCGCCTACGAAAATCTGGAATTTACGCCAAAAATCTTGTTGAAGTTCTCTCCAGTCAAAGCCAGACAGGTGCAACCAACGAAGATGTCCTTGAAGCACGTGGATACGCAGCTTCCCTTACAGGAGCCATGGAGTTCGAGAAGCAGAATTGGGAGGCATGTGTGAAGAGCTATTCGGAAGCTAGGATTATATATAGTGCTTTAGCGACAGCTACGAAGGGTAATATATTCAAAGACTTACTCGCAGATCCGGTTGATCCTAGTATACGGTACAGCGCATACCAGCTGCAATTACCTCGATCCGTGGCTATTCCAACCATTGCACGAAAGTTCTTTCCGCGGTCAGATACTGAATTAGTTGCACAAGTGGAGAAATTAGATCCAGATGTACTGGATGAGCAACCCACGAAGGCTAAGGAGGAATCAACTGAGTCTGGGGCTGTCCCTAAAACAATCACCTGGAGATCTAGAACGGTTGATTTAGAAGATGCTGCAATTGCTACGGCGTTAGCATCGGTGAAAAATGCAGAGAAGAAGTTATCTGGGACCTTGGCCTCTGTTACAGCTACCAAGGACAAAGCCTCGGCGTATGATGATATCCTGATTGCAAGCCAAGATGCCGTCGATGCAACTAAGTCATCTATTGAAGAACTCATAGGGGAAGGGGTTGGCCAAGGGGACAAGCGCATGCAGAGCTTACAGATTACTCGTACAGCGGTCAACTACGGCATGGTAAGTTGGAGAATAGGACGGAATAGAGTAATGGTTGGGGAGAAAGACGGCGCCATTGCAGACAATGCACCCCTACCCCAAAGCAAAAAGAAAGACCAAAAGCCAGCAAAGGAAGAAGGAACCGGACGAAAATTAGCACACCTCCGTGAGAGGGCTGTGCTCTACGATGCGATCTTGCAGAGTCTGGATTCCGTCAAGGAGCTCCCTGGTGTTGCTGCAGATTCGAGTTTCCTAGAAGAGTTGGATGCAAAATTCAACTACTTCGCAGCACTCAAGTAAGCAGCATACTGCAATCTATCATGGTGGGTTCAGTACTAATCGTATTTAGATGCCTCACAATAGCTCGCTCCCACGCCCTCCTCTCCTCCCCAAAGAACGCCCTCGCCCTCCTGGCCCGCGCCTCGCAAAAATGCAACTCCGCACACGCCCACCTCTCCACTTCAATGGACACCACCACCTCGTCCCCCAATATCTCTATCTCCCCCTCCTCCGCCAAATTCCTCAAAGACCTCTTAGATGGTGAAGTACAACGCTACCGTGCCTTAGTCCAGCTCTCAAACCTAGCTGAAGCCGCACAAGAGAAAGATAATGCTTCAGGCGGACCGTTGGTGGAGAGGTTGCATGTGTATCCCGCGAATGGAGTAGATTTGGGGAAGTTGGTCAGTTATCCGCCGAGACTTGAGCCAGTACCGGTGAAGCCGTTATTTTTTGATGCGGCGTGGAATTATATTGAGTATCCGGGGAGACAGGTACAGGAGGTTGGTGAGAAGGTGGAGCAATCGGGGGCTGCACTAGCGAAGGGAGAGCAGACGGGGCAGCAGAAGAAGGGGTGGTTTGGTTTCGGTAGATAGGGGTGATGTATTTACTGTTGCCAGTTGCTGCCATTAGCTATTCGCTATGATAACGCAGCATAGAAAGCAGAACCAAATACATCCTGCAAACTCATTGTGTGATTTGAGATACTGCAACGAGATGCAGAAAATCCCTTGAACCCTTCAGTATGGGCCCCGCTCCGTCTTGCGAGTTGGTCGCCCCAGGAAATAGATTAATTTAACACCAACTCCCAAATATTCACTAAGCCTGCGTAAAACGTGCGATGAATATCCAAAGCAGTCTGGACATTCGTTTTGATTCGACCATCTGACATAGTCAAGAAAGTCTACTAAGTCTTGCGAGAATATTCGTCGCAGCGGTTAATATTCAAACAGAGCTAGGTCAGCCAGTCCTGTGGATGTTCAAGATCAGGAATAGATTTTCATTTAAGCGAATGGCAAGTGAAGTTGAGGTTCTGATTGTACTAGAACTATAATGTGATAACGAGATAGTCAGATACGGTGGCTCAGTATGCGATGTGTTCCACGCAACTAATAGGACATAACTTCATAACTGCATATGACCGTCTACATTTCCACGGCACTAACGCCTGAAATCATCGCCTTAGAACGCCCCCTTCCGATATATAACTCCCCCATCCTCCCATCCCCCTCTTATCATACCATATATGCCACGTCGTCGGGGTATGCTCCTAAAAGAACAATAAATCCTCATCCCTCCATCCCATCCCATTCAAAAGCCCATGCACACTCTTCTCCAACGCCTCTGGTCCGCAAATCAATACCAATTCCTCCACATTCCCTGCCTCGCAGCTGCCGACTTCTTTCTCTAATAACTCTTTTCCTACTCTCCCAGTGAGACCTTGCCATCCGTCACTAGGTTTTGTTAGGGAATAGAGAAGGCGGCAACGATCCTCGTTGCCTTTTACTAGGGCATCCATGTCATCTTTACACAAAATATCCCCCTCAAGTCTATTCCCATCCAAGACCAAGCATTTCGTTTTATCATCAGAGCTGCTGAGGACTGCGCGCAGGACTTGGAAAATAGGCGTAATTCCCGAGCCACCACAGATCATAATAAACCTCTTGACATCCTTCGCTTTCCCACCAATAGTGCATGCACCGTTACCCAGGTATTCGAATTTCCCGATTGGGCCTTTGAAATCGACGAAGTGGCCGATGGGAATAGCATCCAGTGCTTTCGTCATTTTCCCACCGACTTTCTCTTCAGTATCGAAGTAGACTTTGACTAAGACGTGTAGAATCCCTTTATCGGTGCCTTTGGAAATAGGCGTGTAAGAGCGGATGATAGCTTCTCGAGTTACTGGGTCGCGGAGACGCATCATGAGATGTTGGCCGATGGGGAGGCCGGTGGTTTGGTTGGAGTGCTCAAGGGTGAAGGAGAAAATGCGGGTGTCGGCGGATATCTCTTTTTTGGAGGAGAGGATTGCTTTGGTCCAGGTTTTGGACTGGAGAAAAATGTCTCTTGGGGTGGACGCTTCGGAGGGGACTTCGCTACTATCAGCGAGGGTGGCGCGGGCGGCTTCATCAAGAGATCCGATATGGTAGGCTTGCATCATGCCTTTTGCAGTCTCAGAGTCTGGAGGGGTGTTAGTGTGGGGTGACGGGGGGTGAGGGGGGACAGAAGGGGGGGGACTTGCGGATAGCCATGAACTCATCGCTGGCGTCTTGGCCAGCTGCTCCAGTGATACTTGTTGCTCCTCCTGGGTGGCCTTCCAGAAACGCAGTACCATCATAGACTTCGCCGTTGACGACGAACCAGGGCTCATTCTGATCATCGTGCTTGCGTAGTTCATCGATGGTGATATTCCTTTCAAGACCATCTTTAGTCATCTTGATCTCTAGCTTCGGCTTGAGGGTAACCCCGTCCTCTTCTTCGTCTCCCATCTTCTCACCCCAGAATCCATTAACCAGGTTGCCACCCTTTGCCTTAACCCTCTCCATCCATCCCCCAGGTATCAAGGCTGGTTGAGTGGGGTGCTCAAAGCGAAGATAGTCGCCCTCCTTTGTGACGGTGACTCGGAACCAAGGATTGTTCATCATTCCCAGTACGTTCCAGTACATATCTCTTGGTTGAACGTTCATACTCTCGTCCATCGCTCTCACCATAATATCAGCTGACTTGGCCAAGTCCTCCACCTGCAGGTCGACCTCCCAGAAGCACCAAGCAAAGGACGTTTCTCGCCACCCAATATCCAGCCTGCCTCCATAGAGCATCTCGTTCTCATCGCAATTTTCCCGATAGTCGTCCTCATGATATCGGATGTTCGCTAATGCCCAGGTCTTCCCCTTATCCAGCGTAACTTCAACTCTGGAGACTCTTCTTCCTCCTCCACCATAGGCGTATCCCCTTGCTTTATAAGTGTTAGGTCCATTGGCGAGACATAATTGCTCCTCATGGGCTGGGTAGGCTGTGGCGCTGTTCGTGCTCAAGTCGTAGATGGCGTATCTCTCATCCATCCACCATTTCGGCTCATTGGCACTCTGCTCCGGGCTTACCGTCGTTGGCAACACTCTGTTATCATATATATGATACCAGTTCTCACTCGGAGCAGCAGTGACGACGAGCTTCTTCAGCCACTTCACACTCCGCCCGCCAATTTGGCCAGGGACAACAACTCTCAATGGCTTCCCATGATCAGGACGAAGCATCTCCCCGTTCATCTTGTGCGCCAGCATGATCCCTCTATTTGGATCCATTGCCCAGTTCAGCTTGACAGATGTACCGTAGTATCCGTTGGGTAGTCTGTCTGCTCCCTCCATACAGACATACTTTGCTCCTCGCAGCGGCATAGCTCTCTTGATTACTTCTCCAATAGCTACCCCAGTCCACAGCGCTGTAGAAAGGCCAGCAGGTCCCCATGAGAACCCTTTTGACTTTCTGACTTGGTTTTGTTCTTTCCGTCGGTTTCCAGCACAGACAAGAGTGATTGGCACAGTAATTTGCTCATACTCGGCGATGAGTTGTTTGAGAGTCATCGTTATGGGATTCTTGACTAGTCCTTCTATCGAAAACTCCCAATCGGGGACCGATGCGTCTTCAACCTGGGGTACGGCACCATGATTCCGTACATAGAAGAGCTCGGGGGATGTAAGGAAGCCTTCATCATAGAGAGCACCGAGTGGAGCTTCAACATTGAATGGATGGATACCGGTTAACCGAATTAGTCGGGGATCTCGGGGAACATGGTTATCTGGGGTCTTGAGGTCTTCTTTGAGGATGTCCCTTGGCGGGTGTGAAGGTGGAGGCAGTGTATACCGAAGTTCATCAGCGGAACTACTTCTTCTGGAAGATGTGACGGATGAACCTGAGGCTTCACTGTTGTATTCGGTCTTAGGTGGGGTTGGCGGTAAAGCTGATAGTGTGTCTTCCGCGTCATGGACCATTTTCTGGCCTTCAGTGAAAGGAGATCGCTCCGACATTGACTCAGCAGCCATTGCGACGGAAGGCATTACCTGCAGCGGCCACTTCTAACGCTTGTGGTGAGGTTGGTGGATGTGTGTAGGTACTAGCAGAGATGATGCACTGAGGTTAAAGAATAGGCGAAAACAGAAAAGCCAGAGACGTAGGAGATCCCTTAGCATTAAGGAGTAAAAGAGTAAGAGTATTGCAACGCTCAAGAGTACTGCAACGCTGATGTAGTATTTTGAGGTACGCAATCAACGCAGGTCAGAAATAGAAATGGGGAAGGAAGAACATATGCGTGGAGTAGTGACGAGAAAGCGAGGAGCAAGTAGGAACGGTCGCCGCCATGAATTGACAAGCAATAACTACCAATGAAGACAGGCGGGTTTCACAGAGCCAAGTAGCAGATGGATGTCAACACGGATAGTACCGATTCTTCTGCGCGGAGATCGAATTGCCAGGAGGATGTGGATCCCTCTGTCGAGCTTCTGTTGCAGAGAGAAGTCTGCCGCCACCAGTGCGGGATGAGGGATGAAAGACATGGTCCGCGGAGGTGGCTACTTCAAGAGTCGGTGGGCGACGCGACAGGCGACAGGCGATGGAGATCGTCCAGAAAAAGGGGCTGCCTTCGCATCAAAAGTCTCGGGAGCATTTCTTATCGTCTCAGGGTACACCGTTGTTGATTGGGTCTGAGTACTGTAGTAGCTCTGTGTTGGTCGAATCCTCTCATGTAGGAATTGGAACTTCTCCGGCCATGCGCTAACTCGTAACTTTGCAAGGTCCGACGGCGCCCTAACTTCGCAGCGTTATCTCGAGCCAGTGGAAGGCTATTTCCGACGCTGAGATCTGAAGCATTATTATGATAAGAATGGAATATATCAGAAAGTCGTGATCCAGCAGAACCACCGGCTTACAGTAAGCCGATTTTGGGCTTAGAATCTAATCTTGATCAACGACTCTTGGGAGCTTAAACAAGCAGTTGGATGGATGCATGACTTGCAGCCATCGACTTCTCCTTCGGTTCTACCACTCACCTGTCCTGAATACTCCTCCAGTTTCTGAATTAGAGCGCAGAACTACACTATATTACCCCACCATTCCCAAAGGGCCGCCGTTTCTGTTTCTCTTCACCCTCTTCACTTCTTACTGCATATTTATTGCCCATCGATATTTGTCACTCCAAGTTGGTAAGCCAGGCAAGTACTATGTGTTCTCTTCCAGCTTGCCGGAGATGCTCAGATGCTCAGCTGTGCAGGTAACACTGGGAACAGACGGATAATACCAAGTCCCACCTGTGTGACTCCGGTACTTGACCATTACTTGGGCTCAGTACTAGTGTGGTTTCTGGACCACGACATAGACTAAGCTGCCTCTGCGGGCCATCCCATATCACCTTGATCACCCCTTCGAAGAAGTATTCTACAGGAAAACGTTAAATTCGTGTTTGGCCTAACAGCCCATGATTAGTGATCAATGGCACTAGCGGGCTGCATCAGATAATACCTAAACTGCTCCAGTCTTATTCCAGCGGCAAATCTTGCAGAAGATTTCGATCGGGCATTCTGACAATTCAGATGCCTGGTTGGTGAGTTGGGCAAGGTCGATATGCGCACATCACGAAATTGGAAGACGTTTCTTTACTAACTGGACTTCTCTGTCCGCAAGAATTCTTTCCTTTATTTGTGAGGGTAGTCGCGCTCAATCCTTTGAGAAAACATGGGTATGCAGAACCGCCTTGATTCTAAAGAGTCTGAATACTCTAGACTACTTGAAACTTTAGGAAGTCTTAAATATTGAAGAGCCTTTCCATGTTCAGAAACAATTCGAAGATAAGGGTGGTTTGAATAATCACCGGGACTTGAATAATCATAGCGCGACTTGAACAAACTGGACAACTTGGGCAACTTGAACAAATAGGATGGCTTGAATACTGACAAAACTTGAGATCCTCTAAGAGGCAGGTCACTTAGCCTATCCATAGTGAGACACTGAGTATGGAATATAGCCGGTGGCTGGCGGTAGTTTGAATCTTGGGCGGATATGTTCGAGTTGCCTTGAGATCGCGGAATCAGGAGCTTTTTGCTAACTTATGTTCTCTTAAGGATTGGTTCGGCCGAAAATCGCCTCCTAGAATTAGTTGGCATGAATGACCTCTCCTTGTTGGCTCTAAAGTTTTGATATGTCAGTAGGATTCCGAAGGGCTCACCTTGGTAAGGACTGCTAACGGAGGTCAATTGAGATACCCAATTCGCAAACCCCTCTCTGAAATCCCTATGTTAGGTAGGTGGCCACAAGTCTTTGATACCCTTGAGAGCTTGGTCATCCGAAATTGCCAGGACAAGAGGGAGCACAGCCGGTGTGATAGGAAATGCCGGATAATGAAAGGAATGATCCAAATCATCAGGAGGATGTGGTGGGCCCCACTCAGAGCTGGGAAAGGCCCGACAGAACTTCTGGTCAAGAAATTCCGAGACAAAGGTACCCATCCACTCCGTCGAAGCTGGCTTGGATCCCTTGAATCCGAATTTCGTCAAGCCGAAGGCCGAAGGGGGAGTGAAAAATGGGCAGATGGTTTCCATATAGCGACTAAGGGTGTGTCCAGGGCTGACTTGTCCCTATCGGACGGTGCTCAGAACGATCTAGCACAGGAGTTCCTGCTTGTCCCCTAGGCAGTGATCTCTCACATTATTCTAGAAAGTCATCGGAGAATATGGAGACCAATATTTTGGTCTTGTGGTAGGGCCAGGCCCCAGAGCGGGTGCGGGACCAGTGATAGAAAGGAAGGTAGCCCTCCCGCCCGACAACACCAGTATTGAGACATCAACTAGAGGAGTCAGTGTGATTCTATCGAGGAATTGACAGTGTTTTGCTGGTGATGGTAGAGAGATGCAGACTTGGTGGGTTCCAGAGGTCTCAGACTCTCAGCCGAGGGGCAGTCAGGAGGCCATCAAGCACTGGTAGCCTTGTGTTCCATAAAAGTGTAGAGTAACCCTAATGTTAATTGTTGGGAAGAATCTGGATAATCCTTTGTAGTTTGTCAAAAACCAGAAGTGAGAAAGAAAATCGCGATGTTTGTGAATGTTTGTGAATGTTTGTAAATGTTTGAAGTTGAAGGTGAAATAAAGGTGGGTTGTTGCTGCCAGAAGAGGCTAGAGCAAGCTCCACGCTAGACGTCGGTGCCAGTATCGATAGAAGCTCACTTTCTCTGTACAAATTCCATGAGCTCTGTTTTCCAGGCAATACAAGCCTTTTCAAGTAGCAATCACTCGACCAGGCACTTCCGTCCACTGCCAGCTGATTCAGATGCATTTCACTGCTTCTGCAAAGCCATTTTTCCACTGGTCCTTCATGTTCCCTTAGACATTGTCAATGTGGGGGCACAAGGGCAACGCACAAACTTACTGAATACCATCCATCTGGGTTGGGTAAGCCCAGGTTGATACACATGGATCGCAAGAGAAAGCGTAGGCTTCCCTGCTATCCCCAAGTCCAGGGAATATATTTCTGACGCCCTCTTTGCAGGCGAATTGCGCGAACTGAACAGCCGTGCTTGGGACGGAGAAAAAGGTTAGTGATCTAGGGACGTATTCGATGATTGGCATTCTAATATTGCAGCAGGAATTTACGAAGTCAACAAGTCTCTCGATTCGTCCTTGAAAAAGAATACGGCCTTCATTAAACGACTCCGCACTGCTGTCTCTGCTGCGACTCTCGCGACTTTCCTTCAAGAGATTCGAACTCTCAGCCTACACAAGTATTTGTCTGAGATCATATCCGCATGTTATGAAGGACTATGCAAGTTGAAATCGCCGGGGGAGGTTGAGGCTGGGGTGGAAATAGTCAGCGCGCTACATCAACGATTTGGACCAGCAGAATTCACCGAATTCTTAGGCTGGCTTGTGGGTAAAGGACTGGCCACTCCAGAGAAGTCTGCCCTGAAGACACTTGCTGTGGAGGCTAGAGAAAAGGAAGAGAAAGAGCGGATCACACGACAGAGGGTACTATTAAGGGTTGTCACAGAGCTATGGCTTGTTGGGGTTTTGAGAACACTGGATGATGTGAGCCGCCCAGATGATTCTTCGAGGGGTAAGGAATCTATCTCGGGAACGCCAGCAAAAGGGACAGATGTAAAGTCAAAGGCCAACTCAGGAGTCAAGGGAGGAGGCGCAGAACCATTTCCCCTGGAGGTACTTAAGGATTTACTAGGACACGACAGGGAGCACGCCAACCTACCATTGCTAGTCATATTTGTCAAGGCTTTCGGCTGGGATATCTTAGGTGTCAAGGAGGCTGGCTCTGAAGGTCGCAAGACTGTCGGTGAAGATGGTGCTACAAAGGCCCAAAATGGTACGAGAGAGGAAGAGGACTCGGCCGATGACACCTTACAGCCCGAAGACTCTACAGACGATCCACCCCTGGCATCCCCGGAACTTCAAGAACGATTCCGTAACATCTTGAAGCGCTACTTCGAAGATGTAAAGTCCCACCTTGTTCGCGATCAGAAAGCCATCGGTAAGCAGGCTCGTAAGGATGCGGAAGCTTATGTTAAATCGGGCCAAGTGTTCGAAGATAGGCAGGCAAGCTATGAGAAGCTTATCAAGGCACAAGAACGACTGGTCTCCAATGCTCAAGTCCTTGCAGATGCTATTGGTGGGGAGATGCCGGATCTCAAGGATTCAGATGATAATGCAGGCGTTGGTAATGGTGGAATTGGGCTCGTTAAGATTGGAGAGTACTTACGCGGAGAAGGCGATGGTGCTGGTATCTGGGAAGATGAGGATGAGAGACGATACTACGAAAACCTCGTCGACTTGAAGGGCAAAGTTCCAGGAATGCTTCTCGAAGACGGCAAGAAGAAGAAGCCAGACACAGATGAGCAAGTGGGCAAGAAGGCCGACCCGGCTGAACCATCAACTCTCGATATTCCTCCGACTAGCACCAAGGAAGATGATCAGTCAACTGCTATCGCCAACAAGACCATAGGCGCCCAAGTCGATGCGCTCTTGGCACGTCTCCCAGATCTGACTAACAAGGATCTCATTGATCAAGCTGCCATTGATTTCTGCTTCCTCAACTCCAAGGCTTCGCGAAACCGTCTAATTAAAGCTGTCCAAGAAATTCCCAAAGGACGAAGCGATCTTCTCCCCTCTTACTCTCGATTGGTTGCAACACTGGGCAAATACATGCCAGATGTTACGAAGGGTTTGGTAGATCACCTTGACCAGGAGTTCAGAAGTCTGCAGAGACGCAAGGAAAAGGAGTTCTTGGGCCAAGCTCGTCTTGGAAACATTCGTTATCTTGCCGAGTTGACGAAATTCGGCGTGGTGCCAGAGCACGTTATCTTCCATTGCTTGAAAGTCAGTCTGGATGAGTTCTCAAGAATGAATATCGAGATCATTTGCAACTTACTTGAGAACTGTGGTCGCTATCTTCTCCGAAATCCCGAGACCTCTCCTCGCATGACATCCTTCCTAGAGACCTTGAAGCGCAAGAAGTCGGTGCAGCACATTGGACAACAAGAGCGAATGCTGATTGAGAACGCGGTCTATTACGTTGACCCCCCTGTTCGAGCTGCGATTCAGCAGAAGGAGAGAACGCCTATAGACTTGTTCATCCGTAAGCTTGTTTACTTGGATATGAATAATCGCAACTATTCCAAGATCCTCAAACAGATTCGCCGACTTCACTGGGAAGAAGCCGAGGTGGTTGCAATCCTTGAAAAGATATTTTCAAAGCCTGGCAAAGTCAAATATGGGAACATCCACTTGCTCGCTATCATAGCTAGTGCGTTGTATCGCTATCACCAGGACTTCGTCATGTCTGTTATTGACAATGTACTAGAGTATGTTGTGACTGGCTTGGAGCAGAACGACTTCAAGTATAATCAGCGCCGTATCGCAGAAGTCAAGTACCTGGGCGAGCTCTACAACTACCGTATGGTTGATCATCCCGTGATCTTCGACACTTTGTACCGTATTATGACATTCGGTCATGGTAAATTGGCTTTTCTGCTTCTAGGGGATGTATGCTAACTCGATGTGCAGGTGGCCCTCCAGTCCCAGGCCGCATGAATCCCTTTGATATGCCAGATGACTTCTTCAGGATCCGTCTTGTGGCGACTTTGCTAGAGACTTGCGGCATCTTTTTCAACCGCGGTGCTTCTGGCAAAAAACTTGACTACTTCCTTTCCTTCTTCCAGGTATGCATAGCCCATTAAACAGATATGTGTTCGACCGGAAATGCTAACAATGCTCAGTATTACATCTACACCAAGGATCCCCTTCCAATGGACATTGAGTTCATCGTTCAAGATGTCTTCGCGCTGACCCGACCTCAATGGAAGCTTGCTTCGAACTTGGAAGAAGCCGGCCGAGCTTTCCAGTTGGCTATGGCACAGGACCAAAAGACTTCTGGAATTGACAAAGTTGTCGAGCCTGAAGAGCCTGATAGTGATGGTTCTTCAGACGACGGAATCGGGGACAACGAGGTTGAAACCGGTCTTCCTGAAGCAGATGCCGAAGACATTTCCGAGTCGGAAGACGATGTTGACGTGAGTATATGAAACTTTCGTTCTATTCTTGACCATACTAACGAATTTGTAGACTGATGCAAATGGGCCTTCCGCCGCCGGTACTGACTCGGAAGAGGAGGCCATTGTTGTTACCCGACAAGAGGAGGAAGTTGACCCTGAAGATGAAGCAGACTTCGAGCGTGAGTATGCCAAGATGATGGCTGAGAGTTTAGATTCACGAAAACACGAACGCAAATCCACCTTTGACGTTCCCCTCCCAATTAGACGCAAGGACCCAAGTACAGCTGCTAGCGAGCCGTTTGCTGAGGAATCTTCAAATGGCAATGCTGCACCCGCCGGCACAATGGCTTTCTCTCTTCTCACAAAGCGTGGTAATAGACAACAAGTTTGTGGCCCGGGTCCCTTTTGATTAATAGCAGCTAACTCGTAAATAGACTCGCACTGTTGCTTTACCTTCCGACTCGACCTTCGCCGTTGCCATGAAATCCCAACAGGCCGCCGAACGCGAGGAACAGCAACGCATCAAGAACCTCGTTCTGAACTATGATCTTCGTGATGGAGAAGAACAAGAGGGTGAATTTTCGCTTTCCCCCATTCACCCGAACTACAATATTCACACTCCCAATTCAGGTCTCGAAAAGGCCGCTGGTATGGGTCTTGCCAAACTTGATAAGTCTGGCAACAACCGCAGTGGTCAGCGCGCAAGGAAGCTACAACTCAGTGATGTTGACTGGTATGCCAAGAAGAATATTTCTCATGTTGAACACACTTTTCCTACCAAAACCGACAGCACAGGAAAGAGTCTCGGCCAAGGTGTGGGGACTTTAACAGCTGCGCAGCAAGCTCGACTGCCATTGCTCAGCAAGCCATCAACTGGCCGTCTCTCCCGGAAGCAGATTCTCGCGGCGCACGAAGCTGCGAAAGATGCCAAGAATGCCGCCAGCAGCACTAACAACGGCAACAAGTGACCCAAAAGTTCCCTGACATGAGATACTGATGCCATGCATCCCTCTGCTTGCTCTATCTTACATTGTCTTGATGTACTATTTGTGATGAGAACCCGATTGCTGATAAACACCCTGCTTTTTGTGGGGTAAATAGGACGTGATAAGATATGATGCTTGTTGGCTGCTGAGACAAATTTCTTGGTGGCTGGGAACTAATACTTCTAATCTGATCAGGAATCGATTGATGTCAAATGAGAGAGTCGAAGTCTGTGTTTTCTGTGTCTGCCCTTCATTGGGTAGCGAGGGAAGCACGAGGAGAGTATAGACTCTGTGCTGACGATTACAACGCAGTGACACCGCCTGGTCACCCTATCACGACTCGGATTCTGAGCTCTCCAATTGAGGGGACGAAGCCGGGCTGGGTTGGGTTGGGTGGATTGAGTGGTGTATTATTGGCTGGGTGGTGGAGAGATGGAGAGTGTTATTTGAGCTGTGATACGGGTGCGGGCACGGAAGAGCATTGTTCGGAGAAGGAAGGGAGAGTGTGGAAGGTGGTTACGATAGCGGGTGGATTTCCTTTGCTGAGTCGTGCTGCGAGATAACATTGCTAGTGCAGCAACAAAGGCACAATAACTGGTTTACTTACTTCTCTTCTTGCTCAATGCCCTAGTGATGATTATGTGGCCTCACCATCCACCCGGTCTTCTACCTCGCTGGATTTCCTCATACAGCCACCAATCCAACCAGAGCTGAATTTTTGAACTGGGTCATACTATGTTAGGTGTTAGGTATTAGGTGAAAAATGTCCCTGGCTCCTGCCCGTGACTCTGGATTTTCAAAAGCCGGTTGCGTAACTTGTATCTCATAATCTCACGACATGTTCGTGCAGCGAGAGTTAGGCGTGCGCTTAAACTGTGAGGAGAGGAAGCGCGTGGGTAAGTTGTCCTTGTGTGTCGAGCTAGTCACGAAGCAAGGAGCTGGAGCTTGACTAGTGTTGGGATGGAGGAGAGAAGGCGCTTGAGTTACTTGTCACTTATCACTTGTCACTTGTACGAGGGTATGGGAGGGACTTCACTGTTCTTGCAGGGAAAGAGGTCAATTGAGACTCAGTATTGAAATCGAGGCGTGGAAGCGCGGGGGCGAGACCGAAGAGGCGCTGGAGTGAGACGCAGCTTAGAATGAGAGGTCTGGAAGCAGAGGGTGAGTCGCAGAAGCGCTCGAGTGAGTTGCAACTTGTAGGCCACGAAGAGTAAGGATCTGGGAACTAGTACATAGTAAGGAAAAACGAGTTGCAAAAGCGCTTGAGTAAGTCGCAGGTCTGGCCTCTCTAAGCACGGAGAATCAGAGAACTGGAACTTGGGCTTTAAAATCGAGTCATCTAAGTACTTGAGCGAGTTATCGCTTGAATACTCGGAGACGCAGAAGCGCTGGAGTAGGTTGAGACCCCGTTGCCGCTTAGAGTACCTGTAAACCGATGCCGTTTGTAGGTAACCCTACATGTATCTTATCATTGGCTCAGTCAACCCATACTTTCCGGTTTGGAGGTAATTCTGGCGTGCATCATCAATATCAGATGATTGTGAGGTAGTCAACGCCCTTCTTGGATTTTAGCCGTGTCCAGTGATGTTCAAAGAGCAGTGAGTAGAGTCCAAGCCCGCCCAGAGCATTGACAGCTGTATTTTCCTTGGATGGTCCTTGGAAACCGTCTCTTCCAACACCAGCTTATCCAAAGTTGCAAAACCACTCTTCATTTCAAATTCTCTTCCGACGGCTCACACGTGTGTTTTCAGCCAGCTGAAAAGATCCCCACATTCGGGCGGTAGGATCCCCAATCCTCCCATCGCCAGAATACTTTCCTCTCCTCTCACTCCAGAGATCCAGGCTCAGCTACTGTAGAACGAAAACCAAAGCACCTAGAATTGGAAGTCCAGCCACGTGGTATGACGATCTCCTTGCGCATCAGCATCCCGAGATTCGCACCGCTCCTCCAGATGTCCTTACGAGTTAGAAGCAAGTCGAGCTCGCTTCCGTGAGATATATAAATAGGATTTATCTCCACCGCACACACCCCATGTTTCGTTTCAAAACGCCGCAGATCTCTGTGTGTGAAACATTTAGGCACGATTTGCTGTGTGCGGAGGTGGGTTTGGGCTTTTGATATCACGTGGAATAGTTGGCGTGTGCTATGATTCGCACCGGGGACCTCGTATCTGCTGGTTAGATCCTCGTTCCCTGGTACAGTAAACTTCCCGAGTGGAGGTGGAGGTGGAGGTGGAGGCGGAGTGAGATCTGGATATGACGATGGAGGGTTTGTTCCCACGGTATTTAGTTGGTGGATTGGATGATGGGATTCTGAGTTAGGCCGTTGCTTTTTTGAGATGCATGATGTGTTGTCTGCATTTAGATGCAGACATCAGCAGGCCAGGGGTGACCAGAGAGAGAGTGGGGAGGGTTGTACTGTACTGTAACTGGGGAGGTCTTGATGACAACCGCTGATCCGGTCTGATGTCGATGTTTAGTGTGTTTACTGTTCAGTGTTTAGCGTCAGGGGCCGCAAAATGAAAAATTCTGCTCGAGTTTTTTTCACAGTACTGGATGGTCGTGGTGGAGGTTTCTCGTGATGTTCTTCTGCACAGATGAGACTTTGTGTTTGAGGTCTGAGAGAGGCGCCTGCGGGGTGGGGTGGGTGAGGGCATCCTGGTCATGGTGGTCATGGTGAGCTTGGTGATCTTGGGGTAGCTCGCTACTATACGAAGATTCTTGGAGCTTAGAGATTTTTCTCGTGGGCTCAAGAACTTCACTTACAGTACTTGCTGACCCGTGTTTACTTGGGGATGGCGACTTGCTAGAGGCTTGAACGTGGTCATTTGATACGTGTGATCGCCTTCCAACTATGAACAACATCTTCAATAGTTCTGTACGCTAGCAGCTTGGAAACAGCAGAAGCTCTGGGTAGATGTCTAATGTAACTCGTACGATTACTTATCCAGTACGCAGTACAGTACAACAAAACCCTTAAGAGTTCGAGCCCTGGGCACGCCGGTACTGCCGTGCTAACTCAGGCCCGCTTGGACTTGATTTGTTTGGAATAAGCTCATGTTTCCGTTCCCCTGGCTTGTGTTGCAACGGCGTACAACGGAGTGAAGGCTAGAGTTACTAGACGCCGGTCCGGTAAAGACCAAGAGTCGATGACCAGCCTTGATGGAAATTGCGCATATACACTCGAAATGCCTCGACTCTCTGGCCTTGGTAGCTTTCCCGGTTGGGAGGGAAGGGGGACAGTGGGGGACTCGTACAGAGTACCAGTTGGCCAGGATATGGTTTCAGTCTGGGCAGCGACCAGGATACCCAGAGAGGTCGTAGCCCTTGAAAGATTGTCCTCGGAACCTATGTGTATTTGGTGTATTGAAGGTTTGTTGAAAGAGTAAGGAGATGCTGTAGTTGTTGTTCGGCAGGCAAAGTGATTCTCACTCGGTAACGAAGTAAGCCCTCTCTGTTCTTATTCCTCCAATATTCACGCATAAATATTGATCCATAAATACTCTTGTCAGTGACCTCCTCCATATTGAGTCAGGATCGAGTCCTAGTTCCTCCTAGTGAGTTGTGAGTGCTTTTTGTGCTCTTTGGCGTTTCTTTTAGTAGGGGTGAGAATTGTAGCGAGATCTGATGGCGGGAACTGCTGGACCCCCAGCACTCGCTAAAGACAAGAGAGAGAACGGACGTCGTATGGGCGCAGGTGAGGTCGCAGTCGCATCCTGTGCTTCGTGCTCCGTGCTTCTGCTGCTGCTGCTGCTGCTTCTGCTTCGTGCATCCTCCCATACCGACTTCAACAAACCACACCAACGCCCACACCCACGCCCATGCCTGCCTATATGTGTGTCACTATGCGCCTACATCACTCTGCTTTCCGCTGCTCTCTGCCGTATACGGTCTCCAGCTTCTAAAATCGGCTTCCACGGCAGAACAATCCACTGGGTCCGCTCTGCATCCGCGCAATGTACTGTACTGTAGCAACACTACTGTACGGGTAACAATGATGGCGAAAGCGTCCTAGACGGCCAAGAATGACCCAGCGCAAACTCAAACCCCAGAGAAAGCACTGTACAGTAGCTGGGTGGTCGTCGCCTCATACAGGCCCGGTACTGGTGGTGGTGTTGGGCGTGGGCGTGGGCGTGGTCGTGGTCGTGGTCGTGGTCGTGGTCGTGATGCTGCTGAACCACACACCAAATGTCTGTCCCAGAGTCGTCCCTGCCTGCCTCAATTGAGCTAGAGCCTCGAGGGTCAATGTACTCTCCGTCCCTTCTGCAATCTGCATATGAGGGTACAGTAGCACTCTCCGTGGGCCAAGTTGGCTCCGTCTCTCGTATCCCGTTCTTCACCCTGCTCTACATACCCTCCCTCACTCTTCAACTTCAACTTCATTCTCCTCAGTATATCGCCCGTCCCGCTGCCATGTCACCGTTCTTTTAATATTCCTTTTCTATCAAGAAACACTCAACCCTCTTTCTACTCGGAGCGACCTGGAACCCTTTGCATTCGTTTCGACCACAGCCTTTCTTCCAGATCCGCCGTCCGCCTGAGACACTGCATCTTCCATGTTGTAGCAGCATAACTTGCAGCCGCCACGAGAAGAACCTGCTTTCAAAATTCGCCTTCACTCTCCTTCAACCCTTCATTATCCTACCAGTACCTGAAAGAGTGCTGCGCCTGTCTCTCGCGCATACTTGAGGTGCTCATCACCCCTTTCAAAAGCAGTCAAACATCACGGCATATATTCATCGGCCCGGAGCTTCCGCCTCACTCGTTTCCTTGCTCTTCGGCTCGGTTTGATATCTCGAAATATCTGCATTCACTGTCACGTCACGGTCAATATTTCGTCTCCAACATTTCTAGACTCCAATCTGCAGGTAGCATCCACTGCAATTTACTAAACCTCTGGACCAGTCAGAAGGAAGTAAGCATAATCCGGACGCATTACCTGCAGCCACCCTTTTTACCCAGGCGAGAGCTTCTTTCCCGGGAGTGAAGGCGCAGGCCTTCCAAGGGTAAACATCTTCTGAAGAGGGATCTGGCAATCCTTCTACTATTTACCTGAACGCGGTCTTGAAGATCCTCTCAGCAATATGTCTCAATATGACACGGCACCATGGCCCGTCAAAGACGTGAGTACCGCGTTTTAGCCCCTATGCGCTTCAATTGCAAATCGCGGGGTAGTTGACTGACTCGGTTTTGTGGTACAGATTGTCTACACAGCCATTATTGGGACTGTGATGATAGCAGCCTTTCTGGAATGGTTTCTTTGGCTGGCAGCTTTCCTCTACTGCTTGATTAAAGTTTATCAGAAGGCGGAGCATTGGTCGGTAAAGGTTTTGGCAGTCGTCGTTGCGATCATCTTCACTCTTCTAAGGTATGTCCCAGTAAAATGAGATCGCTCTGCCTTGACTAAGCCTTGAAAGATGTATCTTCCTCCCCATCATGGTCGTTACACTCCCATTGCCAGATGGAATCACACAATACTTCCCACTTTCGATGGTCACCGTTCTCCAATGGTTCGGCTTCTGGTCATTCGCAGCTCTCCTCACGATCCCGTGGCTATTTTGCGTTTACCAATTAGTCACTCATTCACTTGGACGAACGAAGCGTATAAAGCAGGTCTTGGACGAGCACTCGGCCCCAAAAGTTGTCATTGTGATGCCATGCTACAAGGAAGAGCCTGAGACCTTGGTGACTGCTATTGACTCTGTCGTTGACTGCGATTACCCACCGTCGTGTATCCATGTCTTCCTTTCATTTGATGGAGATCAGGAGGATGAATTATATCTCAACACAATTGAAAGGCTGGGCGTTCCTTTGTCTTTGGAAACATACCCGAAGAGTATCGACGTTACATATAGAACTGCCCGAATCACGGTATCTCGGTTCCCACATGGGGGAAAGAGGCATTGCCAGAAAATGACATTCAAGCTCATCGATAGGGTCTATACCGAGTATCTCAAGCGGAACGACAACTTGTTCATTCTGTTTATCGACTCCGACTGCATCCTGGACCGGGTGTGCCTTCAGAACTTTGTCTATGATATGGAGCTCAGCCCGGGAAACACTAGGGACATGTTGGCCATGACTGGAGTCATCACGTCGACAACGAAGAAGCACAGTCTCATCACTTTACTTCAGGACATGGAGTACATCCATGGCCAACTTTTTGAGCGTACGGTTGAATCTGGTTGTGGTGCGGTCACTTGCTTACCCGGAGCCTTAACCATGTTGCGATTCTCGGCTTTCAGGCGAATGGCCAAGTACTACTTTGCAGACAAAGCCGAGCAGTGCGATGATCTCTTCGACTTTGGAAAATGCCATCTTGGAGAGGATCGATGGCTCACCCATCTTTTTATGATTGGAGCGAAGAAACGTTACCAGATCCAAATGTGTACTTCTGCGTTTTGCAAGACCGAGGCCGTTCAAACATACAAATCTCTGATCAAGCAGCGCCGCCGCTGGTTTCTAGGGTTCATCACCAATGAAGTTTGCATGTTGACAGACATGAGAATTTGGAGACGATACCCAATTCTGGCAATCGTCAGATTTATGCAGAACACTATCCGGACGACAGCCCTGCTCTTCTTCATCATGCTAGTCTCTATCATCAGCACTTCCAAGAAGGTCTCAAACTTGCCAGTTGGATTCATTGCGATCTCTCTTGGACTGAACTGGGTTATGATGATTTATTTCGGTTTCAAGTTGAAGAGGTACAAGATCTGGCTGTACCCGGTCATGTTTGTCGTCAACCCCTTTTTCAATTGGTTCTACATGGTGGTACGTATATATATATTGATCTAGGAAGGATCACCGCGCATAAGAGAAGTCAAAAGCTAATGTGAGATCAGTATGGAATCTTCACTGCTGGCCAAAGAACCTGGGGTGGACCTCGGGCGGATGCTGGGACAGCAGATGAACATACAACTGTGCAAGAAGTCATTGAAAAGGCGGCTGCGGCAGGCGATGATCTCAATATCATTCCAGAAACCTTCAAGCCTGCTGTTGAAGCCCAGAACAACCAGCTTGTCCGGACTGGAATGTCTCTGCTACCACCTGATCGTATCGAAGGACGATTCACTGCTCCAGAAAGGGGACCGGGAGGTTGGTATCAACAAGGAAACGATTCGCTACTCAGCACTGGCCCCGGGGGATTGGCCACTGGTCCAGGAAGGAACCCTATGCAGTCAAGAGATTCATTTGACAGTAACTTCTCGGCTGGAACCAACACCTCAGTTTATCTTCCACGCCGGGTGGAGAGTATCATGGGGGATGAAGATCGAAAGAAGTACGCAATGGCTCAGGCCAGCCAAGCAGCCGCTGGAGGAGCTTACTTTACTGGTCCACCAATTGGGCAAATTTACGAGATGTCGGAGGCGGATCTCAAGAAAGCAGGATTCAAAGATTCGTATGAATCTCTGTATCGACCAGAGCATAGGCGTGCGGATAGCTACAACAGCATTGAAGGTCTACCTGGTGCTCAATCGCCCGATGAAGGTGCAGCTGGTGCGTTAGTTGTAGCTCCGCAAGCTGCAGTCGGTTCAAGCCAGAACAGAAGAAGTGGCAGGAGTCCACTAGCACGAGCCAGTCTGGTTCGGACAGGGTCGGACGATGGGTCTGCGATCGAGATGGAGACTCAAGTTCAGCATCAAAAATCACAGTACACTCGACCCTCACCCGGACAGTCACCACGAAAACCAGGCCCTGCCTAGGTTGGCTCTCAATCAGGAGTTTGCAATGCTTAAGGGTTTCCAAGGCCGAAAGCGATATAGCGGGAGGAGGCATGTTGGATTCGTCTGCACATTCTCTTGCATCTCCCCTTCCTGTCAGCGATGCATTTAATCTGCATAGCATGGTGTATTAAAAATGGAGCGGCAAATTTTCTGGAGTTGATAGACGGTCAATATTGCTCGCTGGGGCTGCACATACTACAGAGCATAGAATTGGGGAGCTACAATACCCAGAACCATACCCGAGGGTATTTGGTCTACAAAGCGCGGCCATCATGGGTGGCTGTTAATTACTAAAATAATAAGATGACCTGCAAGCTGTCCCAAAGGGTCCAAAAGCTCATTTTCTATTCGTGATTGAAAGTACTCCTACTAGTACTTGATTATGAGCAACTTCATAGCAATTGCTCGCAGCTCTCCTGAATGGGCTGAGCTACCCATATAGTTTTGATGCCCGAGAGCAACGCCCCACCTATTCTTTTTTTTTTCCCATGCCCCGCCAACCCACTATCAACACCTCATTATCATACGGTAGCCAGCCTTATCAACATCGCCTCCCTCATTTCACGTGACCCCGTCCAAACTTGATGATGAAGTTGAGGGGAGAGAAGTGCCACGTATCTCTGCAATGACGACAGTTGCAAGGTAGAAAATAGATGTAAAATACTATGCGAACAGGCAGCCGTCTTGCAAGCGCGAAAATGACCGGGTGATGACTCCGTTCTCATTTTAAATTCCAAAAACGAAGCATCAAGAAGCATCGGGAAGGCGGTCGAAATCCGCCTGGGTTGTGCTAGGCGAAAATTTTGGCAATCCGTAGCCCAGCAACAACACAGACAAATACCATTTGCATCTCTACTCCCACTCCCACTACCCCTCCAAAAATACACCGCAATATCGAGCTCGCATCTCAATTTCCTTTCATTCCCAACTTTCTTCCACGCTTTTCCCCAACACAAGAAGGCTAAAGCTGCGAAAATGAGTGGTATGTCAACAAACACAATTGCAGCCGGCTGGAAACCTGCTAACATCTGCTTCTAGTCGTCGGCGTTGATTTCGGAACGCTCAACACGGTTATTGCTGTTGCAAGAAACCGTGGTGTCGATGTCGTATGTTGAAGCCTATTCCTGGATGTGATCTCTCGGTGTGCTAACCATTGTGCAGATTACCAACGAGGTCTCTAATCGAGCTACACCGTAAGTCATGTCTCGAGGACAATCTCCAGTTTGAAACATTGACTGACACCACTCCGCAGATCCCTAGTTGGCTTCGGTCCTAAATCCCGGTATCTCGGTGAACCTGCGAAGACTCAAGAGATCTCCAACCTCAAGAACACCGTCGGATCCTTGAAGAGATTAGCAGGCCGGGTATTGAACGATCCCGATGTCCAGATCGAACAAACCTACGTCTCTGCCCCCCTCGTTGATATCAATGGCCAAGTCGGAGCGGAAGTCACATATATGGGGAAGAAGGAGAAATACACCTCGACCCAGCTTGTTTCCATGTTCTTGAGCAAGGTTAAGGCTACAGCATCTGCAGAGTTGAAGCTCCCTGTTTCGGATCTGGTTATGAGTGTGCCAGCCTGGTTCACAGACATTCAACGTAGAAGTTTGATGGATGCAGCTGAAATTGCTGGCCTCAAGCTTCTCCGCCTTATGAACGATACCACTGCAGCCGCACTTGGTTATGGAATTACAAAGCTCGACCTTCCCACTGCTGAGGAGAAGCCCAGACGTGTGGCCTTTATCGATATCGGACACAGCAATTATACCTGCTCGATTGTTGAGTTTAGAAAGGGGGAGTTGGCTGTCAAGTCTACTGCTTGTGATCGTCATTTCGGTGGAAGAAATTTTGATAAGACTTTGGTAGACCATTTCGCTGCCGAATTCAAGGAGAAGTACAAGATCGACATCAACTCGAACCCCAAGGCTTTGGTCCGAGTCCACGCTGCTGCAGAGAAGTTGAAGAAGATTTTGTCCGCCAACCAACAAGCTCCTCTCAACATCGAGTCATTGATGAACGATATCGATGTTGCCACCATGATGACTCGTGAGGGTCTCGAGTCTCTTATGGAGCCTCTCCTCAGCCGAGCCCACGCTCCCTTGGAGGACGCTTTGTCTCAGGCCGGTCTCAAGGTGGAGGATATCGATATTGTCGAGTTGGTCGGTGGTTGCACCCGTGTGCCATCTCTTAAGGAACGCATCCAAAAATTCTTCGGCAAGACCCTCTCCTTCACCCTCAACCAGGACGAGGCTATTGCGAGAGGTTGCGCTTTCAGCTGTGCTATCCTCTCCCCCGTCTTTCGTGTCCGTGACTTCGCCATCCACGACATTGTCAACTACCCCATCCAGTTTACTTGGGAGAAATCACCTGATATTCCGGATGAGGATACTAACTTGACTGTCTTCAACAAGGGTAATGTCATGCCATCGACCAAGATCCTTACATTTTACCGCAAGGAGTCGTTCGAGCTTGAGGCCAAATACGAGTTCCCCGATGCTCTTCCCGGAAAGATCAACCCCTGGATTGGACGATTCTCAGTTAAGGGTGTCAAAGCCGATGCGAAGAACGATTTCATGATTTGCAAGCTTAAGGCACGTCTCAATTTGCACGGTATCTTGAACGTGGAGTCGGGTTACTTTGTAGAGGATATGGAGGTTGAGGAGCCGATTCCTGAGGATAAAGATGAGAAGAAGGATGGTGATGTGAGTTTTATCCTGCCTCTAAACGAATCTCTATCCCAAGCTACTTGCGAGAATGAGCTTGCGTCGAAGCGCCCCCGTTTAGAGATTCCTCTGCTGACAACCCCTCTCAAGGCGATGGACACCGATGACAAGCCCAAGACGAGAAAAATCAAGAAGCAAGTCCGCAAGGGCGACCTTCCTATCGTTTCTGCAACCTCTTCGCTCGAGGACAGTTCAAAGACCATTGCAGCCGAGCTCGAGTCCGCCATGATTATGGAGGACAAGCTTGTTGCCGACACCGAAGAGAAGAAGAACGAGCTTGAGACTTATATCTATGAGATGAGAAACAAGATTGATGACCAGTACTCCGAATTTGCCAGCGAGGACGAGAAGACCAAATTAAAGGCCAAGCTCGAGGCTAGCGAGGTAAGATTCATTCCGCTCTCCTGACAACCGCATACTAACTGCAAAACAGGACTGGCTCTACGACGAGGGCGAAGATACCACCAAGGCCGTCTACATCGCCAAAATCGACGAGATCCGCGCCGTCGCCGGCCCCATCGTGCAACGCTACTTTGACAAAGTCGAGGAGGAACGTGCCGCTGCTCAGGCCATTGCCGATGCCGAAGCAGCCAAGAAGCGCGAGATGGCTGAGGCGGCTCGTGCTGCGGCCCTGGCGCAGGAAGCCGCTAATAGCAAGGACGAGGAGATGACCGATGCGGAGACGACGAAGCCGGATGAGGTTTTTGAGCCGGCGGAGAAGAAATAGGTCAGCTGCCTAGGGCAATGAGATGCATGTTAATGATTTTCATGACTGTGGGGTGGATGAGCGGCATTGATGATGGGTTGGTGGGTGGCTGGTTAGCGTCCAAGGTCTACCAGTCGGTCTACTTCTTAATCTCAGATGGTTGATCGTGGCAAGGCTTGCTTGCTTGCTGGTTATCGTTCGGGCGCGTTCATAGATGGCGATGCAATCAAGAATCATATAAATGAAAAGTTAAATCTTGACGTCTAGTTTTAGCTCGTTTCTACGCTCTATGAATGAGTACCGAACCTATGCTAACTGCCTAGACAGACAAGAACTTTTAAGAAGACTTGTCCCTGTAGCTAAGTACCTACATCAAAACCGAAATTGCCCGCGCAAACCCAGCCAGCTTGCTATTATTCAAGACCCGCTCCTTCTCCTCATCATCGCTAGTCTTGAGCAACGCAGCCGCCTCCGCCTCCATCTCTCTAATCCTAGCCCGCATCTCCTGCCTCGTCTTTATGATGTCGAGAAGCAAGGCGGCGTGGGCTTCTCTGTGTTTCTGGGCGTTGGCGCGGCACATGGCGGCTTTGGCTTGGAATTTGGCGGTCATCATCGGGGTGTAGAGAGTGGTGGAGCCGATGGGGCGGAGCGGTGGGTGGAGGGATGCAGAGAGCGGTGGGTGAAGAGAGGGGGGGGGGAGTGCGGCTGGTTGGGTTGGTGGTCAGAAGATCTGGAAACACTGAGGTAGTGACATTGGTTTTGGCGGGAGCAGCAATCGTCGCCGCAAGATATGGGGGATTGGGGAGAGGAGCGGGTTGGTTGTGGACTTGGCTGCTATGGGTGTCGAGACTCATTTGTCTTGTTTCTCTGAGCAGTGCGGAGATGGTGGTGGATCCTCGCTCGCCTTTGATCATGTGCTTCTGTGGTAGGGTTAGCTTTGGATGTGGAGGGCTCTAGTAAAATTCAAGATTTTGTGATTAGTAGTCATCTTGAGAACATCGACAAATTCTGGAATAACTGGGAGATCTTTCCAACATACCCTGATGGACTCAGGGGGTCGACTCGATTTCGCTTAATTTTGGCCCCAGTGGTATAACCTTTCTTCTCTATGTCTCCTAGTTCCTCTCCCGGCTCATCCGTAGCATCTCTTTGTTTCTTGGTGCCATTTTTGACATTCCCGTCGGCATACGTCTGACTGTGACAACTGCTTTTATCTCCATTCATGCCCATAACTGCACCGGAGGATTCACCGGAAGCACCAGGAGTAAAATAAATCCTATAGGGCTAGATACAGGACCGGAACTGAAACCACGGGGACCAGAGGAAATAGGTATGGAACCGGAGCCAAATCCGCCAAGATTAATAGTAGCGAATGCAATGCAAGAGGCAGCATGGCCAACTTCACCACAACCAGATGGAGTACCGGCCGGCACACTGTTCTTAGCTCCACCAGCCTCTGGGCCTTTCGGAACCGGATGACCTATTTCCATCAGCTTCACTACCATATAGAAGCGGAATACACTTACCGAGGCGTGGTTTACACTCGTGGCGGTGAGGGTTATTGAAGTTGTAGTGGCAAGCCATGCAACGGTCACCAAACATGCCCGGGACGGACACGCATTCTTCGTAAGATCTTACATTCGTTGCCCCCCGGTACAAGGGCTACACCGAACAGCATTGATAACGTCGACTTGATACCCAATGATAGCCTCCCACCTATTCACAACTGGTTTACCTGCTTGGCTCTTGCCACCACGGTGCCTGGCGACCCCAGATCTCCGAAGGTCATGCGGAACCATGCTGTACAACTGCGAGAGACCCTGGAAGATGAACTCGCTTGGTGGTGGGACGTGGGAGGAAATCTTCATGATTATCAGTTTCTGCCTGGCGACTTCTCTTTAGTGAGGAGGAGGGTGTTTTGTGTTGTTCGTTGTGTGTTGAAGTGCTGCAGAGGATGCCGGCGTCGAGAAACAGGCGTGTTGAAAGGAGAGATCACCTTGGAGAGTGGAACACGTGCGGCTTTACATTTTCAGCTTAGCTTACGTAGGTGATTGAGTTTGCTTCAATCAACACTCATTGAAGGCCCTATCTCGCCTCTCTCCGGGTTCTGCTCGCTGCATTCAAGTCTATCCGGCTAAGAGCTCGTAGCGTTGTTCACCGTACACACAATCCATTGCTAGCCATGAGTACCGCTTGCCAATTTATATCAGGCATTTGACTCCCTTCAATGTTTCGGATTATTAAAGAGCTATAAAAATTTCACTATCTAGAGAGAGTTGAATTGAACAAAGCAAGACAATTCAAGTTGAGGATAATCCTGGGAGCACGGTAAGTAACAGCACGAGCGCTTACATTGAAGCTCCCATTACCTTCACCCATCAAGAACAGGAGCACACAGCCGCCACCCAAGCATTCCCTCCCAAAAGTTAATAGCTCGCCTCCTATGCTCTTCTCTGGCTCCCAACATCCCCCCCTTTCCACTCCATATACTAGTAACTCCCACAGCCCATTCGCCCTCTATTTCTCTCTGCGTATGTAGCAAAATAACAGAATCTCTTCAACAAAGGGAAGCAATAAGCGAATAGACTTGATGGTTCAATGGCAGAATCCGTACCTCGGACGTACGTGATCTGGGTATGTCTCGCTTTCGTCCTAACCAACTTGTTTCGCCTGGCAGTGCAGTCTTGATGATTCACGGAATGGGTGAGGGGCGTTGATGGGCACCACCTACCTAACCTTCTATTGCTATGCATGTCGATAACTTGTTGTTTTGTTGAAGCCGCTCTTCTGGGTACTACAGAGCCACCTCCTCTTACCCCGATTGGCATAAAAAGAAGGAACATGGGTGTTAGCGCCTATCAGGCGAAGTAAAACCCCCCTCCTTGGAGATCGGCTCAGGATCTAGGAATGTAATCGTAGACTGCTTGTAAAGACTAATTCTCTGATTTCAGCTCCATCAAAAAAGCCTGCCATTTCTTCTAGTCCGCGAAGAACATGTTTCGGGTCTGCAACTGTCCTAGTAGACTAAAATTCATGTAACTTTACACTAATGAGAAGAAATTTTTCAAAGGAGAAATATGTTTTGGGTGTATATGGGCAAATCGTATCTGTAAATTCGGGTCTGAAGAAATATTTGTAGATTTAACCCGTGCAGCTGACCGATAATTAGTTAGTAACAGAGAAGTGATGTTTACAACTTAGCCACTGCCCATCCGCGGAAAACAAATTATAAACAGTGCAAAACTGGCTTGAAACCTGTTGGACTAAAGAGAAATTTGAAGAGAAGAGGGGAAGGCTCATTTGTTACACCAGAGTGAGAATATCTAGGTGTGCAAGTATTCAAGAGGGCTGCAGGTTGTTCTGGGCGTCCATCGTCCTAGGTACTTGGTCCGAATAGATTTAGAGTTCTTAAATATATCCTGGACCATCTAAGAAACCGAAACTGCTAAGCTCCTTTTACTAATTCAAATTCCTGGGTCCTATCTTATGCGGTTGAGAGAACTCAAAAGACCTTTTTACACTCTATTGCTTAGTCTGACTCTGACCTAAGAACATCCGCCATTGCCCTGGGCCTCTAGACATCTCAAAGTACTGAATCAATCCCGAGTAAACACAGCACTTGAATTATATCCTTGCGTTGATCATTTAGTTGTCTTGAATATTCGAGTTGAATCGGAACAAGTGAATATCTGGATTATAATTCGGTTTTTGTGTCTGGAGAGCAATGGCGCATATTCTTACAGCGATTATTGACTTTGAGCTGAAGACCTAAGATCCGAAAACAAGCATGGCAAAAGAAAAGTATAGAAAGCACGCAGCACCGTGATTAATATTAACGCAACTGTTGGGCGTGAAACCAAATGGCAAAAGTAGCCAAAATTTTTTTTGGCTCAGTAGCTAACGATTAGCCTGGTAAGTCGCAAGGCATAACTTTTTGAAAATTTAGGCTATCGGTGTTGTAAGCATGATCTTCACTGCAGTTGCTGGCTTTAAGCTTATTAAATTACGAGGATTCTCCATTCCAACTTCTCACGAGACGTAGCCGAGCTCGCCGATATAGGAGAAAGGCAACATCTTACATACATATCTTACCCTACCTGCTAAGAATAGCCATCGCCTGCTCAAGGGCGAACTTCTTCTCCTTCACATCACCCACCTCCTCCAACATAAGCTTAATTCCTCCTCCTTTCTCCACTTTTGATCTTGAATCTGCTTCTTCTCTTCCAGTAAATCATTGATTATTTCCTGCACCGCTACCAATTCCGAATCAAAGGAAGTAAGCTGGGCAATCTTGGTGTTTCTCCTCATTTCTAGTTTGTCGATTTCAGATTGGAGGCTGCTGATTTTTACCTTCGTGATGATGATCCAGTTATCATCTGGAGCTGGGGAGATCGACAATTCTCCGAGAGGGCTGCTCCTATATGCGGAGAGTTCAATGAACGGCTGCTGGAGGGGCGCGATGTATGTAGTAGGGACAAGCCGGCGCCGCGCAGGCTCGAACCCCCCCCTTTTTATCAAGAAAAGACTGAGAGACGGTGAGCTTCGCTTGAGGAGCAATTGGGCTTCTGACTTACCTGCATACTTCTACCTTCGCCTTCGTCCTCACCACCGTCCGTGTCCTCATTCTCATCCGGTTGCGCCTGAATACTTCTTTTTGAGACCCGACGTTTCTTCTTGCTCGGTACTGCAAAGGGCCAATTGTCATCGTAAATATCCCCAGAGCTCTCGGAAATTTCAGAAGAAGACAGACGGCGTTTCTATGCTGCGTTAATTTTGAATAATTTCTGGTTCAAGACACTTACAGTGGTACTCCGATTCGAGCTGCTAGGGACAGAACTCCTCACCGCAATACCCGTACCTACCAAAAGGATTCAGTTAATGAAGTAATGCTGAGAACCGTGAATCTACTTATGGAGAGAACATCTCGATCCACAGCTACTGTAGTGGCAACTGGCACAACTCCCGAATAAATGACCAGCTACCGACACGCATTCCTCAAAATTGCCACCACCGGCTCGGCATCTGTCACATGGAACTTTGTTGATGAGCCCAACCTGGTAACTGACGGCTGCTTCAAGATTCGCTGAGCGAGACAACTTAAGAACTCGGCCTTCTCGAAGCTCGACGTTGCGGAGGGGTGGAAAGGTGGAGAGCTCAACGAGAGCGTCACTTGGATAGCTAGGAAGACTAGGAAGTGTGATCGCGACTGGATCCATTGTAGTAAACGTAGGTAACTACAATTAAAATGTTCAGCAAAGCATAAGTCACCGATTGAGAAGTCACTGTGAATTTCTTCGCTATACCAAGTACATTGCGGGCACGGAGGCATGTTTTCAAGACGTTACAATAAAAGTCGAAGACAGAGTGACCGTGACATATTATGTAGATATTATGTAAGCACGCTACGGATGCAGTGCACAAAAGTAACCCTAAAATAAGAATAATACTTAGCGATATCTCACCTTAATTTTCAATTAAAACTTAGGCAAGTTCTACGCGGAAGAAAGCAAGTAAAAAACCTGTTCAGTCTGGAAAATACTTGGTAAGGATATGTGTCTATAACTGGTTAGCATTTAGGACTTAATGCTAGATATAACAAAAAAACGGCTGTTTTGAGACTTGGTAACGATTTATGGTATTTTGTCACAGTCGGCCACCTCTACTGAGAATACCTTCAATTAAGGAATCTCGGTAGTAACTTGCATGTTCTATCCAAACCTATGAGTAAGAACTTGCCCAAGAGGTAGATACTGTAGTGGAAGCAAGGACCCAACTCGCATTAGTAGAGCACCAGAGACTTATCCGAGTCAGGGGCGTGTCTGTCTCTCAGACATGCACCAACTTAATGTCAGCAAGAAGCCAAGCAGGACGAGATACCGTGTGATGCTTGGTTCAAGGCTCATGAGATTATTCTTCAATCAATCTCGGGCCCAATGGCTTTACTGTGTAACGATGGAGGGGGAGCATGTTGGGTAACGAAACTTTAGTACTACAAAAATTATCAGCATTGGCTGTACAAGATAGGGAATGGGTGGATCTTGATGGAAAGGGTCAAGTAAGCTGATGCTCAATACTTGTTATTCAATGCGTAGTCAGTATAACCTAGTTAGTTGAGTCAACTTGAGTAATTCAAAGAGCTTGCACTACATGAGACTCTGAATGATTTAGTCATAATTTTTGTCCGAGGGAATTGGGTAATCAAAGTGTCTTCGGAATAAAGTACAATACATCGAGCAACTTGGCGTAATTCAGCCATTTATTCTGTCCACAACGAGGCTCTAGAGTGCCAAATTTGGCCCTTGAATCCAAATCGTAGCGGCCTTTCCTGGTTCTCGAATTCCAACATATCCCGGCATAGCTCTTACCTCTGCTAGGTCGATATTCTGTGCTAAGAGCTCACAGGGCTTAAAACTACCTCAATCCCAAAGCCACATTCTCCAAGCCCTAAACCCACAACCTGTAAGTATTCCATTGTGTTATAGACAAGCTATACAGGAAACATACATTCTTCGCTTCCAATCTCGCTCCAACAGTAGGCCGAATCAGCTGCTGTTAAGTTAATCGCCCTACGTCCCTTCCGCAGTTTCCGCAGCAACTTTTGCCTCCATCTTTCTCCTAGCCGCCAAAATCATCTCGTCTCTTCTCTTCTGCAATAGAGTTTGTCTCTCAGTCTTATTCGTACTCCACTGCTTCGGCTTCTCCGGATTCGCTCCCTCGCTCGACCTCTCTGCCCCATCAGCCTTGCTCGCTTCTTCGGAGAGTTTCGCTCTAAGATTATAGCGCGTAATAAGATCTGGTGGGAGAGCCTTAAGTGGGAGTGATGCGGCAGCTGTAGAAACCGAGGAAGAAGCTGGAGTTGGGAGAGGTGGCTGGAAAGATTGCGGAGGCTGTAGAGAATACAGAATTAGCACAAGTTCACAATTCAGACCAATCCCAACCAGTCTCCATGAGATCAAAGACCGCAGATCTCCAGATCTGAAAGCAAAGGAACCACAATCTCAACTCACCACTTCCAATCCCCTCCCACTCAATATCCTCTCTGTAGTAGCCACCACATTCCCCCCATTCCTCTGCAAATCCCACATGATATTCCGCCGCGACACCTGCGGGAACATCTGCTGCACGCGCTCTACATCTGCCTCTCTCGCGCGGATATTATTCGCCGATGTCACACCACGGTTCTGCGACGAGTTCGTTGCGCTCGAGAAAAAGAAATACCGGATCGCCAGGCCTCCAAGAACGATGATTAGGAGGAGCTGCGGTATGTTCACGGTTTGGTCTGCCATTTTGCGCGTTGGTACGTAGAGCTTGGAAAGTGGTGGAAGGGTGGAGTGGGGAGAAGGTCAGTCGGAAATCGAAGGCGCGATAGGATGCTGGTTAGACGAAAGTATTCCGAGCACAGTGTAGGAAGTATAGGCAGAGTTCATTGAATAGTCTGTTGAGAGGATGTGGTGGATCTCGTTTTGCGATCCAAGTTCTCTGATTATGGAAATTCAAGGTTCGACCTAATGGACTTCAAGATTACAGGGTCACGTGCAAAATTACACTGTTGGAGAGAGTGGATTCCATGCCAACACCAACTTTCATGCTCATTTCCGTCTCAGAATGCTTTCATAGCTATGATTCAGGTTCCACGGGGTTGGAACATCAGCAGAAAGACAGCAATACCCCCAGGGAACCCAAACTCCATTCGTATGTAAGAATTGTTGAGCAAACGCCGCCGTTCAGCCGGGTGTGTCGCGCCTTGATTATTGAGATTGACCCTCCCCACAACAGGCAATAGATAGGTCAAGATCAGAACTATGCCCCCAAATCAGACCCCCCCCCACAGCTAGCCATACCTCGATTAGGCAATCTTTTCGAGGTCGTCGTAGACGAGAGTGAACTCGCGCTGCCGAGAAAGTTAGAGTGATGGTCTTAGTTCGGGATAAGTCTACTTACACGTTCCCGTGTCCAGTTCTTGATGTCAAAGAATATGTAATAGCCCCGTTCTGTGTTATTGCCCAGCGGTTGAGGAACCATCAAGTCATCTTTCGTCAGCCACACCTGCAGCTTCTTGTGATAGCGCCAGTTGCGGTTGTGACTTCATTCATGTTAGACTTGTCAGAAGGCAGAGGATTTTCAACTTACAGTTCTGTTGCCGCTAAGACCTGCTGAATGTCTAAAGGATTACTGTAGAACATGAAGATTAAAGCCTCGTCGTTGAAGTTAGACATCTTGCTTTCAAGCCGAGCGACATTGCCAACGGTATAGCATTCGGGTAAAGCAAATCGAGGAACAACAGGTTTCGGTGCTTCGCTATCCCATAACGAATATGCTTGTTCAGTAATCATTCTTTGAAATATTAGTCAGAGGACTCGGCGGTGTTTCAATGGTATATGACTTACTCATTTGAGCCCACATCAAGGCCAAAGCCCGTCATATCAGATCCACTAACGAGAGCCGCATAGTCTGGGAAGTTGTTCATCATCAGGGAAAACCCCTTGAGACCCCATTTGTCCATATCTGACATGTTTGCTAAAGGATCCTCAACTTCTGGTCCAGTCTCGTCAGGATTACCTTGAGAGGAGGCGGTTGTAGAGTCTAAAGGTTGCGAGCCAGGAGCTGCTTCAATGGGTTGTTGTTGTTGGGCGCCTGGACGTGACATAACCGGCGGAGGTGCGTTATCTTGCGTTTGAGGTTGGCTCGACGTTCCGAATCGTGTACTCGAGAAAGGCTAGAAGAAGGTGAGCATTTTAGCTCCATTTAAAATAAGCTCATCCCACATCGACTCACATTTGGATCCTTTTCGGATACAGCACTCATAACTTGCCGAATAGCTTCAACGGGTGAGCGCGAATTCGGTATCCCTTCATGATTCAATTAGCGCCAAACTCGGGAATCTGGATCCGACTCACCTGACAAGCTAGCGGGTGAGGCAACGCGATTTGCCGGATTTGCTCGATTGCTTCCAGATAATGCATTCAGTAAGCCATTACTGCGACCTTGCATTGGATGATTCGCCGAACCAAAGCCCAATCCATTTGATGGAGCCCCAAATCCTACATTTTGCGCTAGCGAGCTGCGGTCTTGTCCAATATCACCATTCGCATTTCGATTTAGGGGTGGGAAATCGTCTACTACGTTTGACTGAGAGGATTGACCGATGGCATTTTGGTTGCCAAATCGAAATCCGCCTTGTGTGCTCGGTAATTGAGACGACGAGCTGAACAAGTCATCTTGTTGCTGCTGTGTTTGTTGGGCATTCAATTGCTGTTGTGAAGCGAGGGAAGATTGTTGTATTCTCATCGCAGATGGACCCAAGCCTCTAGCTCCTGAAGCAGCCCATGTCGACTGGCTTGGTTGCGATGGGTTATTGGATAGGGACGGGAATTCGCTGGAGAAGGTTAGTCAAACCTAACTAGAGCAGATGCTGAAAGGCGGTAAATGGCCGGGTATGACGTTAGGGTTGTGTTATCTGGGGGTTGGAACTTTGACTACTAGACAGAAATTTAGGACTCACGAGAGATCTAGGGGTGTAGCTGGTTGTGAAGAGCCGCCGATTGTCTGCGCAAAGCTCGTCATAGGACCATTCGGACGAGGGTTCCCAAGGCCTGCGCTTCCCATCGGTACTCCTCCACCAAAAGCCCAAGTTGCTCCATTACCTGCTAAACCGTAGATGAGAATTAGCATCCTCCAGCCTTGTATGCACTGATCTTGAGAGTAAGTCCATACCCATCTTCCCACCCGGTAGTAATCTACTCGACACACTCCTGTTTTGCTGCTGTATTTGTTGCTGACTAGAGAAGCCTGTAGGCAGTCCGCGTAATGATTGTTGTCCGACAGCTTGAATATAGCAAATCAGCATAAATATTTGAAGAGTGACGGGACCAAAGAACACCTAGAGCCTCATCTCTGGAGAGCGACAAAATGAGGGCATGGAAGCCACTAGGCCAAAGTGCCGGAAGGTTGGTTCATGGCAGATCTCTGCTCCCCTTTCGACAACATAGCCAGCACTGCTCAGGCAATTGTAGTCGTGTGTCCAACATCCAGCTCCTCGACAGACCGAGCATAGCAGCGTTTGCAAAGCGCCTTTACAGCCCCCTGCTCGAATAATGAGCAGATTGACCCCTAATAAGAAATCTGCGATTACACTGCTCCGGTTCGACCCTATGCAATCCACACACCAAAAACTGGACAGTCCCTTGGTCGTTCTGTGGCACACAGTGGGGCAGTCTCTGGGGAAGAAGAAGCATTCAGAACCATACCTGGCCGGTTCATTGTTGCATACGCTGGATACTGTATCAACCTGTTCGTGCGGGTGATGCGATCGAAAGGAAAGCTCAAGGATCCACGGAAAAGCGTTCTAGTATCGAATTGTGGTTGGCGTTCTCGATCTTTGAACTTCGACCTGGAGGTTCACGGTAAGCTCTGAGGTAGTCTCGATTAGGACTAGTTCTTGGACTCCACACTTTCACTGCTCTCCGCCTCACTCAAGAGGCTCTCAACGACCTCAACGTTCTTTAAGGTTGCCAAATTTCTTATCTACACCGCCTCTGTGTTCTATGATTTTCCAACATTCTCAGTTATTTGCACACTATCATGGGTAACAAGACAAGTGTTTAAGATAGCCTGACATTCTGTTTTCTGTCTGCAGATAACTCTATTCTCTTGTCCTTCCTAGTGGTTCCTTCTATCTCCTCGTCAGTACGAGTCATACTCGACCGTTATTACACTGTGCTTACCTCTGACTGAGAGATTACCATCTCAAAATGTCGTTCAATTCCTCGCTTTTGAGCTGTAGCTTGTCCCTGCATTAGTCACTGTGTGCTTCCACGAGATACAGTGTGGATAATGCCATCTCAGTATTCTCAAACCCTTCATGCAAAGAAAATTCCTAAATCAGCTGCAGTAGCCGATGTGCCGATAGTGCCAAATGTACAAAACTAGAAATCCAACAGATTCCCGGTGAGTATGGGCTCCCATTCTTCGGGGCTGTGCGAGACCGAATCGAATACTTCTACACTCAAGCGTCGATCAATTCTTTACGTCCCGCATCCAGAAATACAAATCTACTGTTTTCGGTTCCAATATGATCCCAGTATCGCCTATATTTTCATCCCAATCCTTCTTGTGACTGCGTCCTCTCTTCACTTCCGAGATATTTTCAAATAGGAACTTACCAACTCCGGGCTTTTAGGTCCATCCATCTCCCCGAATCCTGAAGTCATTATCTTCCTCGATGCCAGGAGTTTTCCTATCCTATTCGATGACTCCAAGGTTGAAGAAAAAAAAGGAGGCCTTCATAGACACTTATGTGTCCACGGTGCGCGCTAACCGGGGGCTATTGAATGTGTGCTTATATGGACGTTTCGGGGCCTAAACATGCAATTCTTAAGGGACTCTTATCCCAGCTCCTTGAAGCTCGTCATAACCTACTGATTCCCTTTTCACCTCTATATTTCAAACGAAACTCCTAGCCCTCGAGAGCAAAATCCCCAAACACGGAAAAGCAAATTCCAAGACCGTTGCTGAACCAGCATCGTTCAGCTTCATGTTCAATCTGTATAGCGATGAGGATGCTTTGGCTTCGCCGCTTGGAAACCATGGATCATTTCACGTCCTCAAATGGATGATCTTCCAGCATTCCCCGCTGGCCTCACTAAACCTACTAGGGAAATTCCAAAACATAATTGAAGACATGCTCTTGCACGCGTTCAAGATTCCCGCCTTCCTTTTGTCAAGTCCGACTGTGAGAAGCTCTATAATGGGCGATGCCGAAAAGACGGGACTTTCAAGGGAGAAAGCGTATAACAACCTAGTTTTCTTCGCCTGCTTCAATGCGTTTAGAAGAATGGATGTTCTGTTCCCGGCTCTGGTTAAGCATATCAGTGTGACTGGGGAAGCGCTACGGGGGGCAACTCGTCAAGGACATCAGAGGAGTCTTCAAGTTCGACGGCGGCGTGACGCTGGCAGGCGTTTAGAAACTTCGTTGACCAAATCCGTAGTTTGGCAAGTGTTGAGAATTGATCCACCAGTAAAATTCCGGTATGCGCACGCCAACGAGGGCTTGGTGATCGAAAGCCACGATGTGGCTTTCAAGGTCAAGAAAGGGGAGATGTTATCCAGCTATCAACCCTTTGTAACCAATGATTCCTATGTCGTTGTGAACCCAGACAAATTCACACCTAACAGATTCCTTGGTGATCGAGAGAAGCTTCTGAATGATACGTACTGGCCTAACGGCTGTGAGACAGACAATCCGAGTGTATCAAATAAGCAATGTCCTGGGAAGCATCTGGTGCTATTGATAAGCAGGCTTCTGCTGGTGGAATTCTTCCTTCATTGCGATTCTTATACCGTTGATGCTCTGAATACAGGGATCGTTACATGTTTCAAACTAGCGACATGATTGCTTCTTGATGATGCTCGAGGGTAGTGGTATGGTTAATGTGGAAAGGGGCTAACTTATTCCTAGGAACATATTTTTCTTCCTCTCATGCCTCTTGTCGAGAGTTGCTCAGCTTAGACTGTATGTCTTTTCCTAGATCGCATCACAATTGCTCCAGTCATAAACAAGTATCTGTCCCCAATCTGGTCTAGCATTTCCCCACAGGTCCCTATTCCTACTTCATCATACATTTAATACATTAATTCGTCCGAGCCGCGCAAACCTGCGTCGATCCAGCACACCGTTTTATAATTTTCTCACCCATTTTACACCCACGCCAAGCAATGCGGACCCTCTTCCATAATCTCCCCTTTGTAACTCCGAATCTGCATCTCTTCATACATTATCTGCCGTGCGATCTGAGTGAGGTAGCCAGGTAGTCCACTAGCGGAAAGCTGCAGACGGCTTGGAGATCCCAAATCCGCTCTCGCCCTGACTCTCCTCCCAATAACCCTGCCCATCATCATAACCCAGTTCCATGCCCGCTATATCCTGCATCCCATCATGGCTTTGGTAGCTGTCCTGGCCCGGCGCAACCGCCACCTCACTTGCCGGCTGTTTGCCCATCATCAGATGGGACGTGTTCCCATCATCGAGCTTCAGTGATGAGAAGATGGCTTTCATGTCCTGGAGGTCTTTTGTGGGCATGTTCTTAGCTGGAGAGGTGCGCTCTTCCACGAATTTCCGGATGGATCGGATTATTGGGGGGTAGCCTTCGTCGCGAGGGAGCCACCAGTGCATGCAAGTGCGGTCTCTGAAGAGGTCGGCCATCTTGGTCCGGAATGTATACGGGTAGATGTAGCTATTGACAATGGTCAGTGAACATCAAGACAAGCTCGCTGCAATCGACATACCCGTTTGACTCTATAATTGCAAGCTTGCGCCGTGCCCACATAGAATGCCTTTCGTCCCGTGGCAGAAACAAACACGCAATTCCTAGGCTTGCCTGAATAGCTAAGATAGAGCCTTGAGGACTCCCAGGCCAGAACTGAACGGCTTCAAATAATTGACAGCTAGCATATGCTTTCCTAGCTATCTCATCATTTGGCTGGTTGGTTTTCAAGGTGAGAGCAGTCTGATACCTATGCATCAAGTCGATGGAGTACCAGTCAATAGTTGCAACATTCATTACCCAAAGCGGACCGCCGTATAGCACACCGGGTAAGTACGGATTGACAATGTCGCCCGGTTGGAGGGCTCGCGCACCGGAGAAGTCGTTGATCAAATATCGTGGATCCTGGAGCGCGGGGTCCATTTTGCTTTTCCATTCCTCAATCCGCCTTCCAATATCTTCGTTCTCCCTCGTGAATTGCTCCCCAGAGATCTCGCCCTTTCCTTTTCTTGCAAAGAGTAGAGACATGTCCATAGCAACGAGGCGGTGTTGGGCAATGGCAGCTTCGATTTTCCAGTTCAAATTTGTCGGCTCTTGAATGACCTGCCGCCTGAAGAAGTCCTGGGCGGCTGAGAACCATTCTCTGGATAGCACTGTTTCAAAACCTCCCATGAGGCCGGCGAAGACATCGAATCGCGTGTACCAACCTAAAATAACACGGGAGGTATCGCTCTCCATGACTGTTTGCGGCGTGTACAATTCTGTTAGTATCGCATACGCTGCTTTCTGATGCCCCAGTAAGTTTATCCAGTCACCAAGGAACTCCTGTCAGAAGTTAGCCTGATATTATTCATTGTTTCACTCCATCTAGTCCTACCTCTATAGTCGCAAGTTGCAGAATGGCTAATAGAGTCCCACTGCTATGCCGTTCCCCTTTTCTTAATGACCCAAGGAGGAGAGAGACGGCCTTGTTGTAGTATTGGAGGAAGTCTTGGATCTTGCCAGTTGGGTTCTTCAAAGTCCGCTGGAAAGCAGAGAAACCAACTACGGCGTGAAGTAGCGCTTCGTTCCGGAGAGCGGCATCGAGGAAGTATGTCCTCAGGAAGTTCCCAGAGTCGAACTTCAATGAGTAGTGAAGATGCGTAAGATTTTCATAGAAGTATGTTAAGTAGAATTGAAGATCTTGGGGGAGGTGGGACCAATCGTTCCTAAGACCGTCCGGACCTGACCCAGAAGATATGCTCGGCCTCTGGAGTCGCGAAGCTCCTGCTGCTTGGTACGCCGTATAACCAACAGAGCCTTCAGATGATGGGGTGGGAGATGAGCCTTTGTCTTGAACTAGAGACGGGGTCTCAGAGCTATTTCTAGTTGCGCTCTTCTGCCCACTCAGGGATGGATTCGTACTAGTTTTGTGTGCTACCGGTTTCCCAAACTTAGAGGCTGTTTGCATTGGGGATGGGTCATCGGCTTCCTCGTCCTCATCGCGTATTGCTTGAAGTCGCTCCGGGTCCGCTCCAGGTCCTTCGCCATCATCAGAAGATGAGCCTGGACTCTCGCGAGTCGCGCCATGTGCCGACTTTGCTCCCGAAGCCTTTGAGGGAGTTGGACTTTCTGGATAGACACAATCTCGACAGCCTTTCTTGCATCTCTCACAAACCGGATGGGCCTCGTCACATTTGACCCGCCGACTCCTACAAGTGTAGCAACCAGATCTCGTCCGGCGATGCTTCGCGTGCTCAGAAATCTGGCTAGATTTGCGCCTGTTATTTCGGTTTGGTTTTGGTGCAATCATTGCTGTATCTTGGGGACCAAAGAGATAATTCAACTCTGCGTACGAGCTTGCTGAGCTTAGCTGGTGGGCAGGAGAGTGTTGCGCCTGGGGGTCGTTTGCCACAACCAAGTTGCCGGCGCTGGATGTTAGTCTTCCTGATGGATCTCCAGCGGTGTATTCTGTCATGACGACAGGTGAAGTTGCATGTGAAGATTTTTCGAAAGCTATCAATAGAGCAGTGTTCCTTTTCAGGTCTTCCACCGCGCCAAACGGATTCCCGCTGTATCCCAGTACTGGGAACTGATTTGCCACTAACCAGAACCAGGAATGATAGGTCAGGCAATGGCGGGGCCGTTAGAAACTTTGTTTCCTTGAGCAAGTCGAGGCGAAACTAGCAGCCGTGATGTATGGTAACTCAGGTACACCAATGTTTCAACAAGTAGCCTTCCTAGCTGGGGACAGAAGAGCGCCCTACTTCTTCGAGTTGCAGCAACCCGGTGGGTTGAGGTATAAGTTGAGAATGCTAAGCTCTGCTCTCGACTAAACGGGTAGGACGCCCCTGATGGCAATCGAATGAGGATGGTGCCGGCCCGCAATGATCTCGGAGCTTATCGAGGGTGAAGGCCGGGGAAGCAGTTCGGAGATGCTGTGGCTTGTTGTGGAATGTAATGCACCCGGTGCAAGCTAAACTGCCAGAATCTTGATCCAAACCGAAATTCTCCGCCTAATTAGGCACTGTTGCTGGACGCATTGGCTTTTGAGAGAAGCAAGATCCGGGTTAGAAGCATAGAGTTCTTGGGAGTGTTTGTAGTGAGAAGCAAGATGAGTATTTCCGAATGCGGAATTGACCTTAATCGTCTGTGGTCTGTCAACAAGGGGCGTGGTCTTTTTTTTACCGAAGTTGCAGAGCGGGATAGTGGCGCTGTCCAGGCTTGGAAGAGGCAAAGTTCTCGTGATCTGAAAGCTGTACTTCGTACTGTATCACTGGAATGGTACAGAGACTCATAAGACGGAGGGTTTGGGTGTGGACGCTCAGGCTCGGGAGTTGGGACGTTGAGTTTGTCCAGGTTGACCACCCCCTATTTTGAAATGTGGCCGAGGGAGAAGTTCCTGAATTGCTTGG
Organism: Bryoglossum gracile; assembly: GCA_037952635.1. Classification (NCBI taxonomy): domain Eukaryota; kingdom Fungi; phylum Ascomycota; class Leotiomycetes; order Helotiales; family Bryoglossaceae; genus Bryoglossum; species Bryoglossum gracile. Next base: position 17,792 of record JAPZPB010000073.1, on the reverse strand, counting down.
GGAAAAGACCCACGATCGCCGAGTGAAGATCAACCAGCGAGGTCGGGACTGGCGCTGGGGGAGATTTGGTCCTCGACGGTACAGTAACAATAGCCCAAATAACCAGGATACTGTTGTGGGAAGCTGGTGTTGCAGGGTTTGATAGGGAGACAAAGGTTGATCTCGCAGGGTTAGCACAGGGGTTTGCAGAAACCTACCAAGTATAGCGGTGAATTGTCGAGTGACTTGACGAGTGACTTGAGTGTGAAGAAAGTATGGAGTGGAGTATTCAATATCTGGCGCCTTTTACTGTGCAATGTGCACGCAGAGACGAAAAAGACGAGATAAGGCAGTAGTACAGTACAGTCAGTACAGTACCGTAGTGGTACTCGTGGGTAAGGGGGAAGGGGAGGGCTGGTGGTGGAGGGGTAAAGGGATGGATGTTGATGATGGGAAGTTGGGAACAGACTCATGCAGAGTCCTGCTCCCCCCCTCCTGGATGATGTGGGGAGTGCCGGACCCTTCGTCGATGCAGATGGGTGACGGCAACCTGGCAACGACAAGGGGTGCTTCAGCCCAGCCATAAGATTGTTGCGTTCTTCTTGGTGATGAAAGCATTCTTACTGTACGGAGGTACAGTCTGTTCAGTAGCAAGAAGAGAGCTATGAACCTCCGCGTCGACATCTGTAAAGCAAGCCATAGCCATGAGCAGTAAGTAGTCGTACTTCGTAATCAGCGAGAAATCACATCGGCGTAAGACCAGACGAAACCAGATGTCTGAGCCAGAAGGGGAGAACGTGCGCCGAAATTCCCGAGATGCGGCAGCAGAAGCAAAATGATACTGTACAGTCAGTACTTATTACTCACCTCACCTCACCTCACATTCAGACAAGACAGACTCCGTAGGCATTACTGTACTGTACTGTCGTGTACAGTATCGTACAGCGTCGTGAGTCCTTGGGACCTTGGGTCACTACCTAGCCAATGAGAAAATCTCCGCAAGCCTTCTCCTGGCCTTCTCCTGGCCTTCTTTACAGTACAGTAGATATCGAACGACGCCGAAGTAACCCTCGTAAGCCAGGAGCCTGTGAAAAAACATACCTCCATACAGATTTCGCAATGCCAACGGCGACCTCGGTGGCTGGAGCAACTGGCTGGAGCAACTAGCTGGAGAGAGCTGCTCACTGCTCTGCTCTGCTCAAATCACCGAAGCAACAAGCAACACCCTCGCAAGGATTTGATTTTCGTAAACGGTGCAAGCAATCAGATCCAGAGGCTGTGAGTGCTGAGTGCTGAGTGCTGAGTGCTGAGTGCTGAGTGCTGAGTGCTGAATAGAGTGCTGAGTGCTAGGTCGACAGCTTAAGAGCTGCAATATAGGCCAGGCCCTCCCCAGTCGTGAATCATCAATCATCAATCATCAACAAACCAAACGTGAATGGCGAGATCCTGGACCCCGGGACGGTTTCCCAAGCCAACCGTGGTTTGGTTGGTGTCTTGGTAGAGCTGCGGCAGCCACTGAGCCAGGAAATGGGAGCCGTTCCCAATGCGCAAGCTTGAATATTGGCTCTGCCAAAAGGATCCAATTCTTGATATGCACCCCACCTGCGGAAGTACGACAGTAAGCACTGTAGTCCATTACCAAGTAACGAGTAAACACCTAAGTGCAATTTAGAGAGTAGCGCGCTCGTTGCGCCCTGTACTGTACATACAGTACAGCGTGATCCCAGACGACAAGAAAAGGCTGCTGCTCCCTGCTTTCCACCGGACCACAGTATTGCCCATAAACCTGGATGAGCAATTCATCCCCCAGCCACGCTCCAGCCCTATTGTCCGGCCTGTGCTGCTCTTTTGCAGAGATTGCTCAAGCGCAGGTTCGCACTGTCGGCATGAGGAAACGGTATTCATGCAAGTTGCAACGGTTTCAAGGTTTGTGGTGCCAGCTGTGGTAGTAAAAAGTCGAGCGTCTTCTGCAGGACTGTCGTTGAAAGATTCCGGATATCCAAATTCCAGACGTTGGATTTAGCCGGTGTTCTAGTTTGCTTTTGGTTCGAAGTAGCGAGGCATACAGACTGACTGGTCAAGTAACACATTGCTCCCTTCTCACAACGACCTTTCCAGTCAGTGAGGCCGGCCTACCGGGGAAATAAGAGCCAGATAAGAGCAAGATTGCGATATCATTCCACTCATGCGAGGCTACAGTAACAGCCTGTGAGAATTCATTCAATTCAAGATAAACGCCATAGGCTCAATGGTGTCGGTACATTTGCCTTATTCCAGACGGACCAGGAAGGAAAATTCTCAAAAGGAGCAGCGGGAACATGGGGACTGGGGAAAAGGTATCGAAAAGGAGACAGGACAGGTAGGGGTGAAGGCAATTTGAGGTACTTTCGCATGTCAATAGTCCGGAGAAAATACAGATTACAGATTACAGATTACCGATTACAAAGGACAAGAAGTTCTAGGAGGGAGTGGAGATTGTTCATCTGTTCATCTGTTCACCTGCTCTACAGCCCCTATTTCCAAGATTCGACAAAGGAACCCGTTTAAGTCTGTTATATATGCGGGCGGGCCGATACCAGTTCTCCGGGTCATCAAGCATCGGTCGATCATGACTTCAATGCTCGCTGTGAATTGCTTGGGATCGAGGGGTCTGATGGCGCACGATTGAGTGCCACACTCAAAAGACGAGGTCAAAGAACCATGGAGACCGTCACAACCCCAAAAGCCGTCCTCAAGCACCTTACATGTGATATATCCCTTTCAGTATGCAGATCGCCGTGCCGTGCCCTTAATATATGAAAAACATTTTCCCCAGCTGTTTCGTACTCGCCTTCTCGGCGCAATGCAAGACACTCCCCCTCTCTTGCTCGCACCCATTCGGCCCAGGTCCGAAAATTGATGAACGCCCGGCGTGCATATGTAATATCTTACATGCTGCTATTCTCCCTTCTTTGGCAAAGGTTGTTTTCTTAGTGGTCGCCCGAACTGAACAGGAACAATAGCGGGCTGGCTTCCAGCGGCATTGGTGACCGCTTTGATCTTTTGCCAGAAGACGCATAAGATTGACGTCGACGAAGGCGTTCTCGAATCCTCCGTCTTGACAAGAGAACTGTGCCTCCAAGTGAGCTGCATACTGTGTGATCAGACGGTTCGTTCCCCGGGTGGAAAACTACCAGCACTGGGCCATCGCTCTTACTTGGCATCCATGTTCTTACTGCTCTTCGTCTCACCAATGGCTCCAAGTCCGGAGCTTGAGGCTTCAAAAGCGGGAAACGTTCCCTTCCCCGGTACAAACATAGCTATATGTGAGTTCGAGTATCATAGTGTAATGGTACAATGATAATCTAACGCTGCAGGTAGCCGCTGCTTTCAAGGAGTTTTCGACATCACCACAAGCCACTGATAGCTGCAATGCAGAAGGAAAACCGGTCATTTTAAAACGGCCGCTCAAGTGAGATGACTTGAGATGAGACGAAATAACGGAAATGCGCCAGCGATATCTTGCATTACTGACATCGGATGTCTGAGCCTCTCAACGTTGAGTTCATTACTCAGCACCGCGGGATACCAGCTGAAAGACATTTGAAAATACACGGAACACGAGGCTGAAACTGAACAGCACAGTTCGCCCAACCGCCTCTGTCACTTGTTACAGCACTTGCGGTGACTGTTGCGGGCACGTTCGAGGCTTGCACCTCTTGCAGTAGTTGATGGGCCGACGAACTCAAAGGCTCCTCCCGTTGTCTGAAAGCCCCGCCGCGTTCACGGCAGCGCGGCAGCACGGGATACGATATCAGATGGGGACAAGCACGACAAGCACTACGTCTGACACTCGCCGGTGCAAGCCACCATTTCTCTCGTTGGCGGGAAGCACCTCTCAGTTCACCAGGAGTAGCTAGCTGGTGGGGTTGTCCTGGAGCAAACTCAAACTGGGAACCGCTTTAAACTCTTTTAAACCTTTAAACCATGACTGTACTGGCCTGGTGTCGATCTGAACTATATAAAATCGAAAGCCGACGTGACCCTGGAAGTTCAACTTGAAATTCTGACTATGTGGGCTGTTTAACTCTATTAATATTGACTTTATTCCCTGTCTTATGCAGTGTCGAACTGGTTTCTGGCAACCAAGGAAGTCCCTGGCTATTAGCTTGAGCTCCGCCTTTTTGTTAAAATGAAGACTTCTTGAATAATTTATTCACGTTAATCTCCTTAGCCTCCTCCACGATTAGGGCTCATCAGCCAGTTAATGGTACTCGTTCATGCGACTTGTCGTACTATGTATCTAAACGTTACATTCTGAAGCCTGAGTCGGAGAATTCGAGCCAAGGGCCTTAAGCCTCGAGCCTCGAGACCTTTGGAGATACTGCGCCTTGATTGATAGATTACTCCCCGTCCTTCTGAAGTTCAAGCTGATTTCCAGCTATTTTCATTGATATCCACAGCGGAATATTGATATCATCCAATTTCTACTTCTGCTCATCTTTCCAATTCCATCCATAACTATCTGTTTGAGTAAATGAAATGTCTCTAGCTAAATTGCATTGTTATGCAAGAATCTGTTGAGTGTTTCTATTACACTGGAGACAAGTGTCCTCATGTGATGATGCTGGACCAATAGTTTTTATTTCCAATTCAATAGCAATGGCACAGCGGGAGTCTCAATACCCATGCTTCCTAGGAACGGAATAGTTGCTCTAGCACAGTCTATCATGTTTCCTGCCTACCTTGGCGTCATCAGTTCCAGAAAACAAGGATGGACTGGGCTCAAGAAACCCTCAGACTGAGGAGAGAGTAGTCGTGAGAGTGGCTCTACGCCGGCCAAAGCGGAATGGTCTTTTTAAAGGTTAGGAACAAGCTTTTAGAGGCATCTACGTTAGAGAATACGCAATGAGCGATGAACTAGTTGCCAAATACATTTCGCCAGCTTACTGCTATGCCCGCAGCTTGAGATGATAATCTTGTCCAAATCGGCATTCCATGCCATGCCAAGGTAGTGCATTCTCACCTGCAGCCCTGCTTACTCCTCAGCACAGCTCCTTCAACAAAGTAGCATCCCGAATCTTCTCCATGCACGTCCAGGTAACCAGCCATTCCATATTGCTTGAACTTAGACAAGGTGGCATTTCCTGCCCGCGACTTGCCGGCCCGATTGCTTCCCCTCCAGCAAGCATGATCACAAGCCTGCCTACTTGCAAGACATTGAGCCGGAGCAGAAAACCTGCTAGAACGAAGAAATATATACGTAGAATAGCGTTGGGTTAAATGATGCCAGTGAATATTACTTGGACGAGGAAGACTCGGTATGGCCTCGAGAAGGCTGAGGCCAACCCCTCTGAGAGTGCTATATTCCCATTCCTTTCCCATCCTGCCACTGACTCGTGGTATACACGACCATTTCAGAATAAGAAAAAGTCAGGTCCCCAGCGTAATCACCGCATCGAGTCGGCTAGGACCAGATCCCACAGCTTCCTTTGTGTTTCCACCGCCCTCACAACGGATATAAGCCCCAGACTATTCTTACAGAAGACACAATGTTCCGATTCTCCCTGATTTTAAGCCCAATATGTTTCTAGAAAGTATTGGATTCTAGATAGTGGTGTGGCAAATGCGCTCAGTCACCAGGACTCGGCCTAGTGCACGGAACACGACGATTCAAATTCCTGAGCAAAAGAGCTACCCTCGGGCTTCCCATCCAGTTGAAACCAAGACTGCGGCGCGCCCAGTGTTCGATGAACCAAGATTTCAACCAGCAGTACACTCTTACTCATTTCCCACCACAAAGTTCATCCGGCTACTTCTTAACAAAAGCACAATTGTGATATAGCTTATGGCTATAGTAAAACGCATCATCTACAAACATTCAACACCATGAGCTAGCTACCGATCCCATAACAAGAGCAGCTTCTACTTCTACTTCACTCTACCTCCCTTCGGGGATTTCCAAACCGCTCACCAACAACCCTTCTCTGCCTATTTATCTCCCCTTGGCCCCCCGACCCAGGTTCAAAACTACAAACCGCCTCACATCCATCCCCTGTCTTAAAAGCCGTGGAGTATAGGACCCTTCCAATCCTAGCTCTGCTCAGACAGAGTTACGCACATGCCGCCAGTGCTTCCAGTAGTATTACTTCCGGTATTTCAAGACATATTAAATACCTCGGTATTTCTGAAGACGTACTTTAAAATACTGTTTAGATGAGGTACTTTTCAAGAGATACTATTGCAATATAAACAATACCGCAGTAATATTGCCAAGATAAATATATGCACGGAGAAAGGTCCGAACCAATAAAATAATAGTCCAAAAGCAGTAATGTATAAACAAAATAAGACCTAAATAGTAATGCTATTTAGAGCAAGAAATAGGCTATAACAAAAGAGGAAGAGACCAAAAGTAAAGTAAAACAGATATATAAGAGTAAGTATTATTACGATATCATCGAAATAAAAGGCGGGGTTTAAGCTATTATATAAAGTGTCGGTATACAAAGTATACTTTTGAAATATATTTAATACCTCTGTATTACTTTAAACAAGACGTATGGTAAACTATGTACTTATACTTTTGAGCACTATACCTTGAAGGAAAAGCATGTATAATACCGGAAGTATACAATACCTGGAATACTACTGGAAACACTGCATGCCGCTCTGACTTGGAGCTATTTCAACTCTCCCATCTCACCCACCCCATCTCACCGCTCTACCTTTGATCCGCAACAAGCGTGGGGAAACCTAACTGAGACTCGTCCTTAAACCGTCCTTGTGAATACTCATTCGAAAACGAAAACGAGAAAGAGAACGAAAACGAGAAAAATAAAAACCATCTCTCCAACCACCAAGCTAGCCAGTGACAAGACAAGACAAGAAAGAAGCACGAGGAATTCGAACCTGTGCTTTCCAACACATGTTCCCCTTCCCTCTACAATCGAATTCTATAAGCGCGAAAGAAGTACGAAAACGGTAATAAATAAATAGATAGATATGACAGGATAGAAAGAAAGAAAAAAAAGATCTTTCTCTCGACAAATAAGCACTTCTCGTTTGGGGGGGGGATAGTTAGGCGGGGGTAAAGGCGAGAATGAAATAAATCTACAAGTGAATAACGTGGATATTTTCCTCTCCTTTCTCTTTCTCGCTCTTGCTGGATGAGTCAACTTCTTGTGTATCTATATATATATGTATCTATTTATTTATTAATCAAAAGACCAGTTTTCCAGACAGCACATCCAGCCTCGTTCAGCCAAGTGTTTGGTTCTCGCTACTTGCGAGTTGGAAGTTGGGAATAAAACCAATGTTAGAGACGAGGTGCGATTTTTGGCGATATAAGAGGGGGGAGGGGGGAGGGCATGGGGTCAAGAGAGGAGTGAGGGAGTAAGGGAGTGAGAGGAGAGAGAGCGAAGAGGGAGGTGAGAAGAGAGAGGTATAAAATATATGAGTAACTGCTCAAACAGATAGGAGGACCTGGCTTCAAGCCTCCGCACCACCTTTCAAGTGAAGACGATGCCTCAAGCTCCCTCGGCTAGCCTCATTACCCGAGAGCATCCCCCTTTATTTGAACCTCACTACTCCCCACAAGATCCAACGAAGCGGGGTAATCACAGGTACAATCACCAAAACGCAAGAAAACTTCGAGACAGAAGGCAAGGTCACTGTCGGTATATTCAGTGCAATGTTACATTATCAATTCCATGCCCTACCCCCCATCCTACACAGCCCTTTCCCACCACAACTCCGATGCAATCATCACGTCCCAAAAACTCACTCGCCAACTCGCCATGCATACCCTTACAAACATCTAAAAAAGGCTCGCCAATCATCGCCTGCAAGAGAAATGAGGAAGAAAACTCGAGAATAGAACAGAACAACTAGCTCTATTACAAATGTGTATTTCCCCTTGCTTGCTCCATAGCAACGCAAAGTTGTAATTTCTTCTTAAGGGTATCCATTCGATTCCGTAGCATCTGACTCGTCGCTTTCGCTATCACTATTGATTGCTTGACTTTCCCCCGTGTTGCGAAGGAAATCGATTTATGCATGATATGCCATCCGCACAGTTCCACCACATCCTAATCCTGCCTCAAAGCAAGATATTGATACAAATGAAGAAATTCCATGCCAGTCGTAGTAGTAAGAAAAAGTCCAAAGTGAAAATTGAAGGTTGTCTTCCCCATCCGTAAAACTCCGGCACATATGTAAAATAAAGCAGAACAGCGAGGTATGCATTTCTTGGCAAGGCAAAGGGCCGATTATTGCTTGACGTAGAGGTGCTCGCCAAACTCGAGGACCGTAATCTCATCGCCGACGCGCATGGCGCTCTCTTTGGCGATGGGCACGAGTTGCATACCAATGCAGCCGATGTTGGGACCGGTTCCGGCGTCGACTTGGCGGAAGGAGCGGATTGTGGAATCGGGCTCGGAAGGGTGGCGCTCGCCGGTGACTTGGTCGACGTTAGGCATCTTGCAGCGGGCGGTGCGGCAGGAGACATCGTATTCGTAGTAGCCAATTTTGATACGCTTCCAGGTATCCTCGTTGTAGGCATCTGGGCCGGTAATGATGAGGTTGGCTCTGAAGCGGGCGGCAGAGAGGCGGGGTGTTCCCTTGACCTTAGGCATTTGACGCTCGATGTCGCGGACACTTGCAAGGTTGATGAGGTGAAGAGGATACTGATATGTTAGTATAGCTAGCGAGGTAAGGAAGGGAGAAGGGCTTACAGCATCCTGGAAGCCAGTGACTGGTTGGTAACCTAGGACTTCCTTCTTCGGGGCGTTCCGGTGGACCTCACGTAACTTGGAGTTGTCGATCCGGAACAGGCCGAGCTTGTTGCTGATGCCAAGGTAGTATCTGAGCTCCTCAGGAATATCGATCTCCATGTTCAAAGCTTGAACAGTATCCTTCCAAATAGTCATCTTCTCATAGGTATAGCCAGCCTTCTCGATTTGAGCTGGGGAGGGGTCGAATGGAATACGGAACTGCTTCTCAGGCACCGTACCCTTGAACTTAGCACCCCATTTTGCAAAAGTTCCCTTCCAGCCAGCCTCAATGAATGGGAAGCTCAAGATAATGACACCTCCGGACTCTACATCATCACAGTGTGCCGCGTAGGTATCAACACTCTGATCCGGAACCCACATCTCAGTCCTAACCTTGGCCAACAAAGAGAATTGACGTTGAGTGATGAACTCCCACTTGTGTGCAGCCTTCTCATTGTCCGGTGTGTTGGCATTGACGGGGAAGGGACTCTTGAGCTGGGCAAATGTGAATTGGCGGTCATATTCCATGCCAGTGGCGATCACCGTTCCTCTGTTCAACTCAACACCTCTGCAGCTCTTCACTGGATAAATCCACATTGACTTCAATCTCCACCATTCTGCTGATGTCTCCTCGGTACTTGGGGGACGACCCTGTGACAACAAGTCAGTATTGCTCACATCAGAACTGGAGTGAGAAAGGTATCATGAGAAAAGGGGTAACAAACCTCAGAGAACTTCTTATCAAACTCATTAAGCAAATTCGACTCGATCTTTAAGCCCAACTTCCGACAACCCTTCGGTTGTTCTGCCAAAAGTCTAGCCTGCTCCCTCTCATAGAACACCAGGGCAATTAAAGGGGGTATGCATATAGCGAGAATAGTCAGAACATAAGTCTGCGTCGAGATGACAGGTATTTGATCTCTCAGCTGCTCGGAATACAATTCGTAGTAGTCTTCGAGGAGTTCTCGGTAGGGTTCGAGAAGTGCGGCGGCCATTTTGTTTTAAGGAGCGAGCGATTAAAAGCACTAGGTGTGCTATCTAGTTGCTGTTGCGCAGGACAATCTATTAGCAGGTGTACGAAGAGGTGCTTGTGTACAGGCGGGTAAGGTGTGGATGGATCAAGGTGACATGGCGTACGTACCGAAAGATGTACATGAAGTGGAAGCAAAAGAGTGTAAGAAGAAAAGGAGAAGGCGAGAGGGGGAGGGAGAGAAGGAGAAAAGGAGAACGGGGCAAGGAAAGGCAATGCGGGAAATGCGCAGGACGACAAGACGCGACGCGTGATGTCTAAGTATCTCTCTCCTATCTGTCTCTCTTGGGGTCCTTGAGTTGGGGTTGGAAGGAAAGGTTGGGTTGGGTTGAAGGTTGTTGGCAGAGGGCAGAGGCAGCAGACAGCAGACAGTGGGCAGAGTGGTGGTGTTTGATTATTGGTGGTTGTGGCCTGCAGAGGCAGGAATAGAATTATCGGCTAGCGGGATCCATGCCCGTCGCAACTTGGGCCAAGAGAACAAGTCTGTACTGTACGAAGGTGCTATTCAATGCAATTCAATTCAATTCAATTCAATTACTCGAGCGCGTTATTTGGCAGAGATCAACACCAAGGAACGAAGACAGGCCGGTAACAGCACACTTTCAAATTGATGGCTTGAGCAGAATTGAGAAAGAGGCGAGTCCCTATGCCAGACAATCCCGCCAGACTGACCAGTGCCAACAGATGACCTCCGTCTTGCGCGTTCAATTGTTCATCTACGATTGCCATACGGAGGTGCGGCGCTGTACAGTACAGGAGGACTTCCTACATACTTGGTACCTCGATGCTACCATCAGGGTCCTGTCCATCTGCTTCCAAGTTCTAGCCATCCCCTATCTGGGACGGTGGACCCTGCCTGCAGCCACAGCTCATCTCCACTGGGCTCACGGCGAACGCCTCTCTCTCTCTCACTCATCCACCACCAGCGCCACCATTTCGCACCCAAGATTGCCAGTCGCTCAGCCTAAAACCGCCGGTCGGCCTGTCACAGTCTGGCCGACGATAGCCTCTGATCAGAGCCTTGTGGTAAGATCTTACGAAAGACAGTACGTACGAAGGGTACAAGCACCAACAAACCGGCTCCTTACTTCGTTAGCAGGTGCATTTGGCATCCATCTCCGGGTTGTGGCGCAGGCTACGGGGGCTGTTACTGGTGACAGTTGGGTGGTTACTGGTGTTATTTCCCAATCTCGAGCTTAGGGAGAATATCTACAGTACCAAGCCTGCCAAGTGTGGGCTGTGGGGAGATCTCAAAGAGGCCATTATTCCGTTCTCGTTCCATTCTCCATGCTGGGCTCTCGCGCGCTGAGGCCCTATCCCGATTCCCAACAACGACTCACCAAGCGAAGCATCCCATTACAAACACGACGAAAACACGATATACGAGCCAGTACAGTTCAGTACAGGCTCGGACAGTACCTCCGTACCCAAACCTACAGCTGAGTTTCAGCGTCATCATCCCCTCCCAACCCAATGAAAACACCCGCAGATACGCTGCAACTCGGCATCTCCCTTTTTTACAGAGAACAGATTTCGAAATAAGGTTCTCACTGACACGTTCAAGAATAGCCCCAGCCAAGTACCTACAGTACTACTGTACAGTACCCACCCCTCCGCTAGGTACTTATCCACTCTCCCCGTAAAAGTACTCTTCACTCCCTTCCCTCGGAGATTAAGCCGTCTCCCCTTTCCCATCGGACCCTTCACACCACTTCCAAAAGCCCATTATCCCCAGTATTTGCTTGTGATATTCCGACAGTCGAATGGGCAATCGATGTATTGAATCTTGGGCGACGGGTCTTGGACAACGTATGCTGGAAGCTGGAACAGGAAGGACCTGTAAATCGGGAGTCCAATAACAAGACATGTCACATGAGTCGGTGGCTGGGCTCAGGAACGGCATACCCCTATTTATTACCACAGGTAAAGTGGAGGTTCCCTTTGGATTCGAGTATGAGTCTCGTGGGGAAGACAGCTACAGCATCTCTCGCTGTTGCCACAATACGAGTGTGGCCAATGAAAAAGGAAGCACTATCCTGAGCCAAAGAGAATATGTGAAAATATTGCTCCCTATCCATTCACAGTTCTTCGCTACTGTGGTTCGCAGGCTCAGAACCCTTGGAGTTCTCTTTCCTGGCGCAAATCACGGACTGTAGTAACGGACCAAGAGACATTACGGGCAAGCTGAGAGTGTTGGATTGGATTACTTGAATTCACGGCTGCCTCATCTCATCAGTGTTCATACAGTCATTAAACCCCCATATCACATCGCCAGCCCCCATGTACCCAAACTCCGCCCTATGCACAAAAACACTAACATAACAGTAACAGTAAAACAACCAAACCCAACCAGTAACTCATTTGAAGTCCGCAGCCTAGAAAATCCAGTCAGTAAGTAGTAAGAGAGCGCAGGAAAGAGAACAACATACCGTCAGCGCCTGCACAACCGATGTCCCCTCCGAAAACCTCGTCCTAAAAATCCGATTCGCATTCTGAAACATGCCATCCTTCAAACTGACCACTATAAACTGACTGCCCTTAAACCTTGTCTTGATCAATCGCCCAATGTTCTGCGTATGCGACAGATCCAGTGCCGCATCCACTTCATCCAGGATATACATAGGAGCTGGCTTGAATTGGAGGAGAGCCATGATGAGTGACAGCGCGATAAGCGAGCGCTGACCACCAGAAAGCTCGGTTAGAGATTGCTTCCATACTTTGCCTGGTTTGGTTTGTTAGTAGGAGTGAGGAGGGACGGGGGAGGGAGAGGGGGATACGAACCAAGTGAGACTTTGACTTCTAAGCCCTCGTTGATGGTCTTGCCCTCAGGGGGGTCGAGTTTGGCGAATGAGCCCGGAAGGAGTTCAGCGAAGATTTGGCCGAAGTCTCCGTTAACTTTCGTCCAGGTCTCATGGAGAGCTTTCTTCTTGTACTCATCAAGCGTCACGATCGTCTCTTCGATCTTCTTCTTATCACGGATGACAGTTCGCATCATGTTTTTGAGGGCGACTTCTTTCTTCTCGACGCTGTCGATCATGTTCATGACTTTGGGGTTGATCTTCTTTTTCATGCCTTGGAAGCGCTCGGTGAGGTTCCGGAGAGAGGACTTACACTCGGCAATGTTTTGGCCTTTGAAGTCATATGGAGTGCCGGTGCGGCCGAAGTTGTCTTTCTCGTCGGCGATCCATTCGTGGTCTTTCTCCATCTTAGCAACAGTTTGAATGGTTCCTTCTTGCTCCTTGCCGAACTTCTCAATCTGGTGACCAAGCTTTTGCATTTCAAGACTCTCCTCAGTGATACGTGCAGACTTAGAGCGGGATGCTTCTTCCAAAGAGCGTAGCTCATCATCGAAACCAGTCAACTTGGCTCGCTCGTCATCAAGGTGGGCCTGAGAGATATCGAGAGTATCTTTGACTTGACCTTGCTCAGTGACGAGAGCAGCAATCTCCTCTGCTTGAGCCTTCAGTGTCTGTTCCGCCTCCTGAAGTTGCTCTTGGGCAGCAGCGAGATCACCGCCAACTTGCTCAGAGTCCAGTCGTGCACCTTGAAGTTCCTTTTGAAGAATTTTGACTGATGCCGAGTTCTTCGTGAGTGCCTTTCTCAAGGTATCTAAAGAAGACTGTAACTCCACGAGCTTGGCATCTTTGTTGTTATCAAAGTCCTTCATATCCTTCTCGATACGCTTGACATCCTTATTGGCCTCATCTTGACGCTTCTTCGCCTCTGCAAGATCTGTCTTGAGTTGAACAATCGTTACCTTCATATTCTCGACCTCTTGGATGATCGAGGATGAAGAATTGCCTCCAATCTGCTCCTCGGTAAGCTTAATCTCGTGAGACTTGAGATCCAGCTCTTGCTTGATCTTCTTAGCTTGATCTAGCTTCTTCTTCTCTCTGGCCATAGTGGCTTGGAGATCTGCCAGCGCTTTTTCTTGGGACGCTAATTCTCTGTTCAACTCGTTGAGCTTCTGAAGAGTAACCAAAACACCACTAGAATTTGGCGAACTACCACCAGAGAGAGTTCCGGACGGGTCATATGAGTCTCCTTCAAGAGTAATACTCTTCATGCGAACAGCAGGGTCGAAAGTCACCCGCTTAGCTGTGGCAGCATCTGCACAGATCAAAGTGTTGCCAAAGACGTAATCCATAGCAGTCGAAACTTCATCGTCGTAGCCAATCAAGGACAGGGCAAGGTCGACCTTTCCAGGGGCAATCTTCTGAGCGGCGCCGATCTTCTCTGCTGAAGCTCTGAAAGCCGCAATTTTGTTGAGCGGGATGATAGTAACACGTTTTCTGAGCTTGCCATTTTGAAGCAATTGCGTGCCAGTGACCTCAGTATCAACAACGACGTTGTAAAGTCGACCTCCAGCGCAGATCTCCAGCGCAGTTCCAGCGTCGGTGCGATCCTTGTCCAGAGTGAAGAGCTGAGCAACCAGACCCTTGACCTTCGATCGATCAAAGTTAGGCGAAGGATCCGAGTAATTGAAATCGATATTGGCCACCTTTCTCTTCATTCCATCGGACTGCTCCAGCAACTTGCGGATTGTTTGCTGGAGGGTAGACTCTTGCTTGTACATATCGTCTTCCTTTCCAGGCTCAAACCCAAGCTTTCCCAATTCCTTCTCAAGCTTCTGGGCCTGTGACCTCAGACCTTCGAGATCACTAAGTAGACCAGCGTTTTGCTCTTTTGCTTTTTTTGCCCGGGGTTCTTCTTCCTTGATTCGCTTCTCGAGATGGGTTGTCTTAAGCTTGGCTTGCTCCTGCTCAGTCGAAGCAGCACTGGCTCTGTTCCTGGCGTCCTGGAGTTGTCCTTGGTAACCACTTTCTTGGCCTTCCTTGGAAGCAACGCCAGTTTGCAAAGTTTGGAGTAACTCCTCCTTGGTCTCGGCCTCCACTGACTGCTTTTCTAGGTCCTCCTTGGCCTTGTCGAATTGTGCCTGGACCTTTTCGTAAATCTTAGTCTTCTGCCTCAACAGAGTCTCAAGCTCAGAAACCGTCTTCTGAATCGTTTCCTTCCGGTCTTTCTCCTCAGCCATACTCGACTTCTTCAGATCCATGACAGTCGATAATCGAACAAGCTCATTAGAATGCTTCTTCACTTCCTCCTCCATCGCCTGAGCCTTGCCTCCCTTCTTGAGCTCCTTCTCTCTCTGTGCCTTCACCCGCTTAACATCCTCAGCCAAGAACTCAATCTCATTCTTCAACTTCACAGCATTATCCCCCAAGTCCTTCGCCTTCTGTTTCTTCAGATCTAGATCTCCAGCAGACTGCTTTAGCTTCTCCTGGCTCCTAACATAGTCATGAGCAACAACCACTCTCGTCAACCGCTCAAGATCATTTTGCGTTTGTTGAAAATCTAAAAACGCTCTCTTCTCTGTCCTTAACTTCTCTAGCTTCGGCTCAATCTCATCCTTCAACAACTCTGTAATCTCCTGGACCTTCATCTCCTTCTTCGCCATGGTCTTGAACGCCTTGTCCCTCCTATCCTCAAACATACGCGTCCCAGCCGCCTCCTCAATCATCGCCAAAATCTCCACAGCTTTCATATTCAACACCTTCGTAATCCGTCCTTGCATAATCAGGAAATTCGGGTTGTTGATATTTAACTGCACAGACTGGAAGAGGTTTTGCACTGTCTGCTGCTGTGCTCTATGACCATTAATCAAGTATTTGCTCGTCCCTCCCAGCACAATCTGTCTCGTCACACTGATCTGAGCATATTCCTCAAAGCCAATGGGCGACTTCTTCTTATCCCTGTTGTCGAAGACAATCGAAACACTTGCTTTCGTAACGCCTGCCTGGCCACGCTTGTAGATGAGATCCTAGACCCGTCAGTCCCGTCCCAAAACAGAGAGCCGCCCAACTCATACCTGGAGATTCTGCGCGCGGACCGTAGTCATATTCGTGATCCCGAGAACGAAACATATTGCATCCAGAATATTCGACTTCCCACTCCCATTCAACCCCGTAATCGAATTAAAGCTCTCATCCCTATCTTCCCATCAGTATACGATCCCCAACTGCTCTGCGGTTGCCATTGTTTACCATCCGGAAATAACCGTCCTCACAGCATACGATTTGAAACCCTATTCCCATGAGCAGAATCCTAAAGCCAAGCCAGGGGATCTTACGTCTATGATAACTTCCACGACCCTCATTTTGGCGCTCTGAAGTCGTCCTGGGCGTTCGTTGTCGAAATGCGATCGTTTGTTGAGTTTCGTCGCTAGACGACGCGGAAAATCGTTGTGTGTAAACAAAGTCGCGACGTCAGGCCGCGATCTCCGATTCCAAGGCACCCATGCATTATCAGCCGAACCTCGGTGATCGGGAATTGGACTTCGCTTGAACGATGCCCCAGATTCTGAGGATGGCCATTTACAGGATTTCACACACGGTGCTTGAAGAGATAAATTGATACGGGAGAAGACGTTATGGCGCAGAAGACGAAGGTTAATATGGCGGGAGTGGCGAAGGGAAAGGAGCTGATGGGTATTCCGACGGGAGCGGACGTCTCTGCTACGGATCGTGTGAATGCATTGTTGTATGTGGGTATGAAGGAATACAAAGTACGTGTTGCTATTGATGTCGGTTTACAACGCTGTCTATCCCTCTACTTCTCACTCGAGTGTACTCTTCGTCATTCCAAGACGGCTAGCTACAGCATCTCCGTCTCACTTCCGCAGAACTTCTCTTCCGTTGTTGCCTGAGCACAGTCCGCCGCCACTGATTCTCATCCTCTCCTTTCTCACTGTCTCAGTCAAGATCATGTACAAATACTAACCTCCCCCAGGGCTGGGGCTCCTCCCTCGTCGAAACGGACGTCACTCTCCTGTCGGCCTCCTCTGACCCAGGCCGCACCGTCTTCGCATACACCGTGCAACCCTCGCACTGCAACCGCCTGGGAAACCTACACGGCGGCTGCACCGCAACGATTTTCGACCTCTGTACCACCACGGCTCTCGCTCCCATCGCCCGCCCCGGCTTCTGGGCCTTTGCTGGAGTAACGAGAACGCTGAATGTGACGTATATCAGGCCAGTGCCGGCGGGAGAGAAGGTCGTGGTTGAGAGTGAGGTTGTGCATGCGGGGAAGAGGTTGTGTAGTATCAAGGGGGTGATGAAGAGGGAGCGGGATGGTGAGGTGTTGGCTACGTGTGAGCATGGGAAGGTCAGTATTGATCCGGAGGTGAAGTTGTGAGGGTGAGGGTCTGAGATAGCTTGGTAGTTGAGATTGGTTCATACTACCGAATCATCTGGATACCCAAGTCAGAATTGTCGTTGAAAGTGATTTGGATGTTCAAACAAGCCCAATGATTGCATGGGGTTGGCGGTAAGAGCATTTCGTCGGGTGATAAGATAGATGTACGCAGATGAGTGGGTGAAGCTCTAGACGAGAAGGAAAGAGAGCGAGAATAGGGAATTTTGATAAAGTGGCGAGATAGAGATACACAGCCCAGTAAACATACACACATGAGCCTACTCTACTCAAAATACAACTCAAAATACAGACTCGACCTTGAAATACCAGAATTCCCCACTACCCACCAAACAAATCAGCGTATCTAGAAAAAAAATCGTCGAAACCCCCCTCAGCAACCAGCCAGCCAGTCATTCAACTTAACCAACCTAATAACCAACCAACCCAACCCTAACTCCCAGCCCCAAAATACGACGACTAAACCCACAAGTCTCACACTTACTTACTATCCTATACTATACTACCCAAAAACACAACACAACACAACACAACACAACACAACACAAAACCGAGATAAAACGCCCACCTCCACTGCAGCTCCGCTCCATATCTCCCTTCTTCACATGCCAAACCACGCATCCACGCATCCACAAAACTCACACCTCCACATTTCCCAACCCTCCCTATCCCCCCATTTCGAATCTCCAAATCTTAAAATGTTGAGAAACCAAAAAAAGAAGAAGAAAAAGAAAAGAAAAAAAACATATCCTCATGTCCGTCCATGTTTCCATGACGCATTATCCGTTTCGTTGGGGGGGGGGGGGCGCGCAAGGGCA
>JAPZPB010000072.1:0-113878 GCA_037952635.1 Bryoglossum gracile | reverse complement strand
CACCTCACCTCACCTCACCTCACTTCACCTCACAACAAACTTTCCCTGGTGTTACGCCCCTGTTTAAGACTTTCTTCCCCAATACCCCCCGTCTCCCATGCCCCAGTCAACGGCACGTCCTTCTAGTTGAACTCTACTGTTCAGTAATCACTGTAGCTCTCCTTGGCGCCCGCTCGGACTCCTCTCATACGCAATCCGGCCGGAGTGGAAAGTCAAAGTCAAAGTACGCCTGAACCGGCCCCAGCAAGCCACTTCTTCTCCTGTATGTGGCTTGCCCTTTGTCTATCACACAGCTCTTTTTGAATATGCTGCAGCTAACTCGCCCATCAATCAATCTCACTCTCACTCTCACTCTCACGCTGTCTCACGGATGGCTATCCTGCGATCTTCAATGACCACTTTCAACATCCCACGGAACTCGTACTGTATCTTCCTCCAAATCCTTCTCCGACAAGGTGTTAGGAGGAAATCTCCCCAACTTTCATCTCGCCGAAGATCCCCGACTTCCCCTCTTATTCACTGCTCACCGCTAGAACCATCATGCGCCTCCAACACATCCCGCCCACTGCTCCCCCCTCCCAGACTTTAAATCAACCAGGACTTCCATCCCAGCACCGTCCATCGGTGTTCCTTCCTTTCTCCGGAGTACACGAACATAAAACTTTCTTCCCTCTCATCTCAAACAATCTCAGCCACCACTACCAGCACCAGCACCAGCACCAGCACCACCGCCTTCAAACCCCCAGATTCCGTTCCGCGGTGGAGGAACCCCAGCAGGAGTGAGACAGTACTGTATAATAAATAGTTTGAGGTCCAAGTGTAGGATTCGGCAGCACCACCTTCTTGAGCCATCCCGCATTCCTTCATCGCTACGTACTGTACATACACTTCGTACATGTACATGGTACTCCCGCCCTTCTCCCGCCCTTCGTGATATCGAAACAATATTGGAGATCACCGCTGCTGTTCCCCGAGAGAGCCAAGCACACTCTACTGCTAACTTCAAACGTGCGCTGCTCAGCCACCACCACCAGCAGCACCAGAACCATTGGCCCAGATCGCAACCAAGTCGCTGTATCTCCGAGATCTTCTCATCTAAGACATGCCTGTTTCCACCACCGGGCTCTTATAATTTGTCACTCGCTCAACCCCCGCCATCATCCAAGCTGGCGCGAAGGCGGGGTCTCACGTTCGTTGCGTTGCAGTTGTAGCGAGATGGAGCTTGGACTCATCGTTCATGTACTGTACAAGTTCCTTTTTTCTAAGAGTGTACCAAGAGTCAAAGACAAGTACAGGAACACCCTCGCGAGAAAACTATTTTTGCACCCGTTCTCTTGGGTACTTACAGTACTACCTGGGGTTGAAAACGAACGCCCTGGGATCCGTGCTCGGGGCTCAATTCAATCATCGAATGTCGGTGATTAATTTACCTCACTGAAGGGTCTTAGTTTTGGGAGAACGGGAGACGAAATTTTGAAAGAGCCGTGAGATAAGATCGCACTTGCAACTCATTGCCGGATACGTAGGTTTTGCGTCGCAGCTCAGCTGAAGGTTTGGAGAAGCGCAATGGCTTGAGGTGAAGCTTGTGCCTGGTTGTTGAAAGTGTACAGGACTGTTTCTACCAGGATCGAGCCCTGGTATGGACATGTACCTGTACGTCCAGCTCCAACACATGCAAATTACCAAACCCCCATACTCATGTGCCTCAATCCTAACCTCCAGTTCCTAATCCCCAACTCCCAACTCCCAACTCCCAACTCCCAACTCCCGACTCCCAACTCCTACTCCCAAACTTAACAACACCTAACGCCAATGCAAGTGCATGTGTACGATGCCTCGATACAACTTCACCCCACGTTCCCGCAACATTCATAAATCGCTCATACCCGATCCTAGCCTCATCCCTCTCCATATGACCCTAAGCCGAGAATCAGTTGTCCGACGTTCTCCGCTGCCACCACGCTACCACCATTTCCCTTACTGCTGCCTCAAAAAGCTATCAAGTGATCCAGGCTAAGACCCAACCTTAGCTGACTGCAGCTGATCTCTTGCTTATGAGACATCTCGGTCTCGATCCTCCGTAGATAATGGGGTATCGAGATCTGTGCAAGTTTATGTTCTTTTGTAGTCTCTAGTATGCCATATGTGATGTTAGGAACAGGATTGCGAAAAAATCCAAGAAGCTTCGATCACTTCACAGTCGTACGAGTTCCATGAGGAGCCGGTATTCAAAATTCATGCCAGCATTTGAAACTGGCGTCCAAGCTCAAGAAAGCTTGGTCCAGCGGTGAGTGGTGAAAACCTTCCAGCAACCTAGGATCACTCTGTTTGTCCAGAGTAAATACACTCACTCTCTCTGCATTTACCTTCTGCGGGAGGCAGATGCCTCTCAAGTGGCGTTGGCTTTCTCCTTTTTAGACTGGATGCGGAGCGCATCAATTTCCCGCTGTAGCTTGCTCAAGTCTGCCAGGATATCATGTCTGTTTGCTTCTATACTCGCATCTATTCTCTCTGGTTCTCGTATCGATGATGCGGCTGAACCTCGTCTGGCGCTATCCATACTTCGGCGGGGATTTTCACCGCTTGGCCGTCTCGATTCATTTGGCGATTGTAGCTCCATACTACTTCGACCATGTCGAGGAGGTGGGGGCGGAGGTGGGATGAAAATCCGTTTACTGTTGGGTGTCGATGGGCCTGGAGATGACATATCCATACTGATAACAGATGCTGGCCGTCCGGATCGAGAAGATCCTCTTGTCGGTGGCGGTGGGGGAAGTGAGAGTGATGAAGGCGATGCCATGGCCAGATTATGTGACACGCCACCTCTTACTGTCCCCAAGCGTCGAGATGGTGGTGGTGGTGGCCCTTTTGTACCATCAGATCTTGGCCTATTATTTTCTTCACTCCTCGATGTATTTGATCTCGGTCTGTAGCTTTCTTGACTTTTGGCGCTATCAGACCTTGGTCTGCCGTGCTCATCAACTGATACAAAACTCGGAGTTTCCTCTTCTAGTTTGGGGGATAGTCTCCCTACATGGCCTCGAATCAATTTTGAGTCGGATACCAATTGGCTGTGCCGCCGGGTAATTGGGGGTGCAGGTGGATGCTTTTTCCGTATTGAAGAGGACGGCGAAGGAGGCTCTGGTGTCTTGCCAGCAGATTCCTTATCAAATGGAGACTCGCGCTCAGATTCATGACTAGCTCTGTTCGGTGCAGGAGGGAGAGGCTTATTGAGATCTGTCGGGGATCGGGGAGAGGGCATGAAGTACTGTGGTGATGTACTTGAACCTGGAGTAGATGGGGATTGTAGTGGAACTGCATTTGGAGACGGCAGAGGAGCAGCTGGTTCATCTTTCAATTCAACTCTTATCATCTTTCCATGCCTGGAACTAGGTGGGGGAGGAGGCTTTCTGCCCGATGTCAAACTCGGAAGTTCTAAACCCAGCCCCTTCATGTCATCTTCAGGCTCTGATATTTCATGCGATGTCCGAGGTGATTCAGGATGCGGCTCTTGTACGGGCTCAAATATGGACTGTCGGGATAGTGACGATGTATCTGTGCTACTGCCTCCATCTCCCAAGGCATGGGCTATATGGGCCTGTGAAGCAGAGGGTGCCGCAGTTGTCCCTAGCCCAGAATTTCCGGTCATTAACAATCTCTTGAATGCCTCTACGTCCAATCCTGCCTTTCCTGGGCTTGTGACATTTGTCGTGGTAGGCGGGGAAGCAACACCACGTTCGGGATGCTCCATAGTTTCCAACGTCTTCGAGAAAGGGTTCGCCGGAGCCTTGTTTGGTTTCTGAACTAGCTCATCTTCAGAAGAACCAGAGTTGATTGCATCAAATGGGTCACCATCCCACGGAATGGGGGTTGGAGGCTTCGCAGATATCGGGAAGTTCCCCTCGTCTACTATCAAGGCAGAGTCTGGTTCCGAAGGCGAGAGAGGTGGAGGAGACTGGACCCGGACCTTCTTGACCTTCCTCGCTGGGTTCACATGCTCGAGATGTGTAGATACGGGCGGGGGATCTACCTGTTGGTATGCAATATGATGATTGACGGAAGGGGAGGGGCTGTCTCGAGGGGTGGAAACTGTCGAGGGGCCTTTCCGTCTGAATGGATTCGAGGATGGAAAATCCGCCGACATCTTGGCTGTTGATAGATGCACAGAGCCACAACAAAGTGATTACTGTGAGTCATCTGCCATTGGACTGTTCATGGCTTTTGTGGTGGTAGATCTAATCTGATGCTGTGCCGGATGCTCGGTGCTGAGGTTGTTGACTGCCTCGTTATCGACATGGCATGGCCCGTGCACCTAAGGCTGATAATGAGCTTCATGTGGGCTGGGGTCGATCGAAATTCTAACAAGAATAGACCTAGGTGAAAGTTAGCAAAGTCCTGGCTTTTTAAATTCACTGGGTTTTTACACTAAAGTTTTGTTTTTTTGAAGTCTGCTTCATTGGCTATCTAGCATCTCAAAGCTTTAGGGCCGTTGCCTCTTTTCTCAAGTTCTCCTGAAGACCAGAGCCAATATCAAGTGTTGATGGCCACATAAGCAGGGCTTTCGGTTTCACTGCTGCTTCTGCAATCCGAAGTCTGGCTTAGGTGGTGCCAGCTACAGCATAGAGATAGAGTTTGTGTAGCACACAGCTCTCATCACCTGCCAACAGCTTCCTTCAGCCACATCTGCGGGGTTCAGGAACCGCCAAAACGCGAGCAAAAAGGGTTGCAACGGCTCAGATAAATTATACCACCGAGAAAGCTTGCGATTATATGGTAGACTCTGTCGCAGATGGCTTGCTACATCTTCGATCCAGGGGCCATTTAGCTCAGTTGCTGTTACGCCCACAAGTCTCAAGCTCGTTCGTCGCGTTTTCTGTCATAGGTGTTTACTTTTCAGTCATATGGGCATTTGAAACGATCTAATTGTCAACGTACACTTAGTTGTCTAGTTGTTAATAATTGACGCTTTCAACTCCCACAGCTCAATTATCCGTAGATACGAGTCTTATAGTGCAATTACTGGCACACGTGGAGTTAGGGATTTGGCTTTGACCTCCAAGTGATATTCCCAAAATACTTCTCATTGCTGGTTTTAACAGCATTGCTTCAGACACGCTTCCTAATGCGGAAATGTCGGGTAAACAAGGTTTACGAAGTCCCGTCCAGTTTTGCTACAAAGTAATTTCCTTGCTATATCTCAAACACTGACAAACTATCCAACTGAATGTTATGATACCTAGGCTGCATGGTTCTAGGCAGAGAGCAGGTGAATTGCTTTATTTCTGAGACGAGCCGGTGCTTTACCCCCAGGCAAAGCTAAATCCTAAGCGAATTGTCCACATGATCACGAACTTAAGTTGCGGAAGAGTCAGTTCTTTTTAACCCCTCCCGATTATTCTGGGTCTTAAAACATTTAAGGTTCATCTTGGCCGTTGTAAATGAAAGCTATTTTGCAATCGCTGTGATTCACTAGGCTACACCTCCTTGCTATACTTTTCCAAAGCCATATAAGGACCACTTTGTATTTGTAGTGACTGATCACCTTCCTCCACATGAGCTTCGCAGCACGATGGGTCGGTAATATGACTAATAAGCTGTGCGCTTCAAACTAAATGGAGCTGATTCTAAGTAGCAATAAAGTTTTTATAATTCTTTAGGGTCACCAACTTTGGCACCTAACAGGATTGACAATTTACTAGAAACGTTTCTTGCATTGAAATCTCACAAGAAACAGTTCACGGAACCTGAGCTTGTCACTACCAAGTACTGCTAGGTTCCATGCTACTGTCGCTATCATTCCTTCCTAAGTTACCCCAACAGCTATCTAGATATACCCGCCCGTTGATTGGGAATATTAGAGACGCTGGGAGTATTTGCAAAGGGGTGATAATCAAGAGAAGCCAGACGGTCAAGTGAGCCTGGACAGTCAAACGAAGCTGGGCAATTGGTATTCCAAAGAGGCGGAATATTCAACATACTTTGAGTAATTAGGACGGATTGGATAACTAGGACGGACTGAATAATCAAGACAGGTTGAATATTCCAGCCGGGAAACATATGTGAGGAATTCGGTATTTTAGCAGAGGTGAAAAACTCCAAAGCTGCTGGTGTCGATATTCCTAGAAAATTTGAGAAATAATCAATTATCAAATTATCAAATTATCAAAACGTATAAAGTACTTAAATTGGTTTGGAAGATCACTGGGCTTCGAAAAATGAACAGGCATGGGTAATTGAAAGTTTCTGAATGATCAAGACAACTTGGATTTTCAAGAGTATTGGAATTTTCGAGATATTCTTCAGTAATTGAAACGACTTGAAGGCTCAAGTCACGCCAGGATACAGTCACGGAAAGTCAAGTCTGCAATCATAAAAACAATTTTTTATATTCATAGGCAATTCCTATGGAAAACCGAAATCTATTGTGGTATCTGCCAGCGCCCTACGCCCAGATATGCATTCGTAATTCATTATTCATCATCCATAATCTAGTCCTTACTCTCCAATCGTCTCAAGTTCACTAACATCGTCATCCAACTCGGGAACCTTCACACCATCTTCCTTGAACTCATCCCAGACGCCCAAGCAAAAGACGTGTCCATGTGGGTCATGAGTGATCATGTAAGGAAGAGACTGGCTCGAGCTCATATCCGTAAGATCCAGGAGGAATTGGGTGTACTGGAAGAGGCCCTTGCTGAACTTCATCGCAAATTGTCGTCCAATCGAGGTGGGATATGAGAACGCAACATCTTGGCGGGTCAGCTTCAAGAACGGATGGAAGTTGGTCATGGCGAATTCAATGATCTTCGTAGCTAAGCCCTTCTGTCCGTGATCAGGGTGCACCCAAATTCTATCAACTGACATCTTGGCAATGACTGGGCCCTTCCAGACATAATCGGTGATGGTTGACGTGTCCGGGATATCAAAATCATTGTGCACAATCTCGTGCTTGAAGTAGACCTTTTGGGGGCGGCGAATACGGTGATCCTTGCCGTCGGTAAAACAATGTCCTTTATCGACATATTTGGCGACAACAAATCCCACTGCCAAGCTTCGAACCGTCGCAACATAGACTTTGTACTTGCCCACTGAGTTACCAGAATCATCCTTGACTTGCGACCAAAGGTCCTTGGGATCATATGGAATTCCGCCGAAGTAAGACCTGTGAATGGACGTTAAAACTGCCTCTGTATTCTTTATTTCGTTAACTGGACACTTCAGATCTGTTACACGGATGGCGTACTCCAGTCCGTCAATCTCGAATTCATTGTGCTTGATGCCATCGGGAGTTGATCGAGTCGTGAGAGAGATAATCTGGTCAGGACCGTTAAGTCGATGGTGTTTAACATGGTGTTTGAAGTCTACCTTGATGGCTTGGTCGTAGTGAAGTCCACAACCGTTACAGGTAATGCGAGACGGACGTTGACCAAGAGCAAGTCTGGATTGGACCTTGCGGACAGAAGGGTTGCGTGTAGCGTGTTTGACTGAGGCCTCGCTCGACGTCTCCGAGGGAGGGTTGTGGCTAGGTAAACCATGAAGATCGAAACCGCTCATTCTTTCAAGGCCTTCAATCGCGAGTCCATGGGACTGGATTGAACCTTGAGCACTAGCAAGACTTGCAGCAGAACCACTCCCCGTCTTTCCGTGTCCTGTATCGAGGCCGCCCAAGAATGTCGTTGACTTCTTCGGTCCCGATCCACCTCCGATGTCGTTCTTCGTACCAGATCCAACCAAATGCTGTTCAGCGCCTCCTCGGATATCCTTCAAATCAATCAGAGTAGATTCATCACCAACGTAGGTGTCTTCAAGACCATCCAATGATGTGACGGAGGAGTGAGTACTGTTGGCACCACGCGATGTCTGAGCAACAACGTGTTGGCGCGGCAGTTCCATGGGGACATATCCTCTGATATCTGCATTCAAACCAATAGCACGGATGAAACCATCGCTGTTGCCCATTGAGAGACGGTCAGAGTTACTGATGATACTGCTACCGCCGCTGGGAGAGAAGGAACCGTAGAGATAGTTGGTAGAGGGAGAATCAGAATTGAGAGGCGCGAGATCCTCAGAATCCTCCTTCGTTAGACCACAGCAACCCATATTTTCGATAGGCTCGAGAATTGGCCTGGTGGTAAGTCTGCGACGCGTTTTTTTCCGTGTCTTGGGCGGAGGTACAGCTGGTTGTGCTGGACTAGATGGTGCTGATGATGGGGGCGTAGAAGCGGGCTCGAGAGTGTCGGAAGAAAAATTGGCAGACCTCGGAACAGTAGATCGAGTCTGAGAAGCTTGCAGAATTGCTGGACTCGAGGATCGAGGCAGAGGTTTGAAGTAGCCTTGAATTGTTGCAGGCTTTGGTTTCTTGACTGGAGGAGTTGGCAGAACGTTCTCTACCTCCTCAATGCGTCTTTTCTTAGCTGTAGGACCTGCCGTGTTATGCGGAACACGTCTGGAATAGGTCCTGAGTGAGGAGCTCCTGTGTGGTTGTGATCAGAGAAGCTGTTGAAAAAGATTTAAAGGTGAAGGCATACCCTTTATTTTTTGAATTCTCCATGGTGGGTGGGGTAAGCACAGACCGCCCTAGCTGTGATGCAATGGGTCATAAAACAGGAAGGAGTGGTTGCTGTCGATACTGAAGGTATTCCGAACTGGTTGACATTAATATTCTTGATGGTGTTGGAAGGTCGAGAATAGGAATCGATCAGGAAGACGCGACTTAAACACGCTAGTGATTGCACTGCGTAGCCGACCATGTGATTCAGGGGCTTCCTTCTTTAACCGAGTCTGCTGGAGCTATACCCACCCCCCTGCTCAACTATCTCATTCAGATGAATCGGTGAATGCAGCTCTGGTCTACTATGAATCTTGATGGAGTCTTTACTGATGGTTCCTTGGAGAGAGATTAAACGAGTCTGCAAATGGCAGTTTCCAGTCCATAAAGCAAGTGAGTCTACAGCCCGCAGGAGGCACTTTGGACATTAGGTGAATACACCTTTCGTCTGCTAGTTTTGAAAGAGTTTTTCACTGATATTGCCTTCCTACGTTTATTTTGGACTACTTAATCAAGATTGGAGAATCTTTCTTTCACTCAAAATTCATAGACTAGCTTGTATTCTGCCATTCCCAGCATTCAGATGTAAGACCACTTAGTGCCAAGTCCCAAACCAACTGTGGGATTTGCACACGACTCCAGAAGCTGCATCAACTCTATATCTAATCAATGTGTAAGGAAAGTTGGTGTATACTGGTATTCTAACTGCAGAGGAGGAGAAGTATCACATGTCTGAGAGGTTTCTTATTGACTGATGTCATCGGATCTTAAACACCTAAAGTTTACAGTTTTGCAAAAGAGTAATTCACTAGTGATTTAAACATCAGCTGGGGAAGGGAATGGATTGAAGAGGGGATGGGTGTAAGGGAAGGATAGTAACAGAAGGGAGAATTGGAGCAAAAGAAGACTTAGTAGATAAAATCACTTACTGGGATTAGGGATACACATGCTTAGTTGATTTGTGCTTCAATCTTAATAGAGATGGTTTCAGTTGGTGCACAGAGATGTTCAGCACTATAAGTAAGGATGGCAGAGGAGTCACTTAGCCAGAGAATCAGGAGAAAACCAGAATCAGATGAAAGGAAGAAAGTAACTGTAGCAAAGATACAATTTATTACCAGACGTCTATTTTAGAGTGTCCAACCAGAAAATGCTGAGATAAAAGCCCACCATGTGATGATACAGTTGTCTACTATACAGATATCCCCATGCCATCATTATACATAGCCAGTAATGCCGGAAAGTGGAGTTATACGAGCCTGCCCAGACTACTTTCTTCTGTTCAATGTCTTGATAGCCATCTCTACAAGACCTTCCTTTGCTTCACTGTCAGGGAATGCACTGATAGATGCAATTGCCTTGTTGACATAATCTTCTGCAAGAGCCCGCGTTTGCTCTAATCCATCGCTTTGAAGGACTAGTTCTCGAGCCTATCTTCCGTTAGAAAGAATTCCCTATTCTAGGGAAATTACTTACTTTTGCAACATCACCCTCCTTGGAGAACTTTCTTCCTACCAACGACCCCAACTCCTTGTTATTCTTCCAGGCAAATAGCAATGGAGCAGTAGCAAGACCCAACTCCAAATCTGCTCCAGCTGGCTTCCCCAGCTCTTTCTCACTAATTGTATAATCCAGCATATCATCCACCAACTGGAATGCTAAACCCAAATTCTTCCCATATAGATACGCCGAATCCACCGTTGCAACATCCGAACCGCCAAGAAGAGCCGCTGCTCTGCAAGATTTCGATATCAGGCTTGCAGACTTCAGATATGTCTTCTGGAGGTAGTAGGTCAGAGAGTCTTCCGTCCAGACCGGGTTCTTTTCGTCTCGTGCTGTATTCTTCAGTTGCATGAACTCCCCCTCAACCAAATTGGCGATGACTGTTGCTAGAAGCTCAGTGACCTCCGCATCCCGTAACCGGGCGAGGGCTACAGAAGCTCTAGCCAACAGAAAATCACCAGCCAACACTGCCATCTTGTTTCCGAATTCGAGGTTTGCAGAGGGATTTCCTCTCCTTGCAACTGAGTGGTCGATAACATCGTCATGGAGTAAAGAGGCTGTGTGAATCAACTCTGTGATTTCTGCTAGACGTCGCTGGGAAGGAAGAATATCAGACTCGCTCGCTGGGTATGATGTTTGGGTGTGGGTTATGGGATTTGTTGAAGGAGTAGATGGGTTGACGTCTGAAAGAATGGATATTGGGGATATTGCACTGTCAATATCTGCGAGAGTGTGCTGGTTATTGTATCGGGGTGATCTGGGCGCGAGGGATGTAGCCCGAGACATCAAGAGCACTATGAGCGGTCTCACATGCTTCCCCTCCCCCATGGTATAGTATTTCGCGACGGTGTTGAGAGAAGGATGCCCAGACCCAAGAAGCTGCCGTATATTCCCCGTTAAGAACTTCATCTCCTTAGCTACCATCCGCAATGGATCCACGCTGACATTCCCCTCAGCTGCCGCCCTTGATGTGGCACTCGAGAAAACATTCGAGGCCACTGACACAGCTTGCGCCCATGATGACTGTCTCCGCCTGGCAGGATTGTAAGATATCGAGGTTGAATCGAGGGTTACTGGTCTCCGTGTAGCCAATTGACACTTTGAACATGTTGAAAAGAGCTGTTTGCTGGTTGTTGAGGAGCTGTTCAAGAGCAATGAAGCTCTACTCCTTGGAATTCTCATGACCAAAGCCCCTCCTTCACGAGTGAAACTGCCGTCCCTAGTGCAATTATGAGAACATCCGCGTCCTCCAATTACTCGAAAAGGAATCCTGGCCGTATTGTACAGAGAATGTCAGAGAGTTAGGGAAGAATAGATGATAAAGCCGTAGACTCCCGAGCCATATTTTTTCGGTTGCACTAGACGATTTGACGGAGCAAGGATGCCGATTAGAAAGTCGAGCCGATAAGCTGCAACCTGGAAATGCGACATTCAACTTTCGTCAACCTCGAAACTCTGCACGGAAGGTCTACGACGACAAGATGGTGTTTCTCACTATGACACCAAAGATAGTGGAGGCTTTGGATAAGACCAAAGTTGAGCGCGCAATTGATGCAAAGACCCATCTCCTACCAGAAGCTCCAACTACATCAGAATCGATCTCGAGGAATGGCGAAAAGACCCCAGAGGAGAAGTCCCAGAATATTTCGAATGAAGAAGATAATGCAAAGAGGGCGGCCCAGGAAACTACAGGGAATCAGGAGAACAGCAAAAACGCAGAGCCATCGACTACCAATCCCAAAGTTGGGAACCCAATATCACATAGTCAAGTAATAGACCTCTCAAGGACCGCGAAGGCCCAGGGATTTTCGTCATATAGCATTGAGGTGCTTCTAAAAGGCTCAACGGTATACGTACCTCCACCCCCGAAAAAGGCGGAACCTGTAAGTGCTATCTGCCCTGGGATCTGGTGGAAGAATATGGCTGGTCAAGGTGTGGCAAGGGATGGGAACTCTGGCCTGGGTGGACATGGGCTGGTAACAGCTGATCGTGGAGTATATTGCTAATTGAGTCCTCCGCAGACCTCGGAATATAAAGCTCTCATGGCCCGCCTTCGACGTGAGGAAGAGGAACGCAGTTATTACCGTATGACTAAACCTCCTCTACCTATGGAAACCTTTGCACAGCGATTTCCCGCGGCCTCTGCCGCACATGCCTTCTCGTCTAGCCACCAAAATATGTCCGCTTCAGACCCGGACGATGATGGCGTCACATTCGCAGATGTGGACAGACAAATGGCCCTGATTTTCAATGTACTTCTCAGTATTATTGCTTGTGCAGGAGCTATCTGGGTTGCGGCGAGGTGGTGGAACACACCTGCGAGACTAGCTCTGAGCATGAGTGGAAGCTTGCTGGTCGGAGTGGCGGAGGTAGTGGTGTACTCGGGGTATATTAGGAGGATCGGGGAAGCCAAGAGCAAGGAGAAGGGCGTGAAGGAAGTGAAAAAGGTGGTTAATACTTGGGTACTTGGTGCTGGGGAGAAGTATCCGGGGGAAAATGACTCGTCAATCAGCATCGGGACAAACGAAGATCTAGACGATGTCAAAGCACGAAGGCGGAAGAAGGATGAGTTATAGAACAGGACTGTTAAATGCACTCAGTTTTGGTTCATGTCCTTACGAGCGCTGGGGAAGTCTCCGAAGCCCGTCAACATAGCAAAGCTAATCATGGGAGATTCCCCAAATTCTCATTTATTGCATGGACCAAGTTTCATACAGTACTAATAAAGTCGATTCTCTTACTCTGTACCTCATTTCTACATGTTGCCAGACGCTCATCAAGTCCGACTCCCGTTTTCAACCTCAAAACTATTCTCAGTTCTTCCTACAGAGGTCCATTAGGATGGATCAAGACCTTGGTGTATCCATCCTCTCTGCGGTCAAATTTCTGGTAGGCCTTGGGCGCCTCATCAATATCAATCTCATGAGAGACGACAAACGATGGCTTGGCTTTCCCAGAGATAATCATATCCCGCAAGTAGCGATTATAAGCCTTGACATTGCACTGGCCCGTCCCAATCGTCAATCCCTATTTATCGCCAGTCAGCCTCCCATACCAGTTATATGCGGCAGCTTACCTTCTCAAACAATTTTCCAAAACTGATCAACAGCATCCCCTTCCCACTATTACTATCTGGCGCCCCCGGATCACTCGGGACATACAGCCCTGGGACACCAATGCCTCCCGTCGCCCTCGTCACCTTAATACAATTCTCCAACACCGCACTCGGCTGCTCCCCCTTTCCTTTCGCATGCGAGGCCTGATACCCGACCGCGTCCACACTCCTATCTACCATTCCCCCATTCTGCTTTATGATCTCTTCAACAACATCTTCATACTTCGAGAAATCCATCCCTACACATCCAATTTTCTCGGCAGCCGCTAGTCTCTCCTTCACGTTGTCCACAACAAAAATCTTTGAAGCTCCACGGAGAGTAGCAGAGTATGCGGCCATCAACCCTACCGGTCCAGCTCCAAAAACGGCAACGCTTTCTCCGGGTTTGAAACCGGAGAGCACGAGGCCGTGCCAGCCCGTAGGGAAGATGTCGGCAAGAAGGATGAAGTCAGATTCGTGGGCTGTGCCTGAGGGGAGCGGGAGGCAGTTGAAGTCTGCGTACGGAACACGGAGGTACTGGGCTTGGCCGCCTTGGTAGGGGCCCATCGCTACATAACCGTATGCTCCTCCTGCGAACCCGCTGGATTCGATGTGTTAGTCGGGATTTAGAATGAGGGGGGGGAGTAGAGGGGAAAGAGGTAAGAGAGGAGTACGGATTGACGCCAGTGCAGAATGCTGTTCGTCCTTCTTCGCAGTTGCGGCAGCGGCCGTCGGCGACGTTGAAGGGCATTACGACTCGGTCTCCTTTCTTGAGGAGCGAGACGCCAGAGCCGGTCTCAATAATTACGCCCATGTTCTCGTGGCCTGTGTTTCCCAGATATCAGCCACGCGTCTCATTACTCAATTTCGTTATTCACTCTCCACCATCACAAAGGACTGAACAGAGCTTGGAGTTTTAGGTACGTACCAAAGCACAAACCCCCTTCAGCAGCCGTCCTCCCCTGGTACATATGAAGATCCGAGCCGCAGATGGCAGCGGTAGTAACCTTAATCAAGGCATCGTCAGGATGCTCCAGCTTCGGGAGAGGCCGCTCTTCGATAGACACCTTGAACGGTTCTGAGAGCCAGTTAGTTGAGCGGTCCAGTGAGAAGCCGCGGGGAATTGGGTACCTTGATAGACAACTGCTTTCATGGTTTGGGCTTGCGACATCTTGATTGGGCTGTTTTGGAATTCGGTTTCGCTCTCAGTTGTTCAACGTTTTATTCGAGAAACTCTGACTTATCAATTGATAGATATGTAGGGAAGTACAGTACACTCAAGAGAATAGCAAGTGCAGAAAGAGGGGAAAGCCATTCTCCCACTCAAAATCCCCTCTCCATCCCCCACGAGAACTGATCATGACGAACTCCTTGGTATTCCTAAGAAAGATCGAGATCGCCCCGCAATATGCCATTGCCCCGCAACCTGTAATGCGGGGTCGCCTAGCTCACCTGAGAATGGGGATACGAAGTATCTCCGTCTTATTTAAGCATTCAGCAGGTTCTATAACTTCAATTGTCATTTCGAGTAGTGATCTGACTCTTGTTTTTCTTTGATGCTTCATGGTCGGGGCTACCTCGTGGGCTTATGTTACGCTAACAAAATTATGTGCCTTTAGCTCTCCGGCTGAAGTTGCCATTCCTCCTGCAAGGCAAAGGTTTATTCTTTCTTGTTTTCTGCGTAGAAATCGAATATCATACCTCTCATTATTTGAACTTGGATTTGTAGGTTCTTAAACTTGCATGGTGGCAGTTCTCTGAGCTGGAAAAGTAGTTCACCTTTTCTGAGCACTTCTCACTCACCTGACAACTCTACAGGACAATGCTCAAAAGCCTCTCAACAGATATATATCCGATTTCATGATAGTTTCCCTCCAGCTAACGAGATGCATAAACTTTGGAAGAAAATGGAGGCTAGATTTGTAACTCTCGGATGAGGCAAACCTCCTAGTCAATTTTTAAGGTTGATCCTACGCGATCATTTCCTGCGCTCCTTTTCATTTCTGATATGAAGTACACACCCAGTACAGCCCCAACCTACCATATACGAGTCTCAATCGTGAAGCTGCCTTGCCGAGAAAGCCGCCGGCTTCCATTGGTCCAGACATATAAGTCGTTGAATAATTTCAAGTTTTTGGAATATGATAAACGACAGCAGAACATGCCCAGTGACATTGAATAGTAAAATTAATGTGCCGGTAATTATCGTCGAAACTTACTACCGCCTTGTAGAACTTTAAATTCCATAGTAACTATCTTTCGTTTTCCTTGGAAGGTACAGTCACTCACCACCGTTTCGCTCCCATCTTCAACCTCTCCTCCGCATCCTTCTCCTCCCTCACAGCACCCTTCCGCCTCTGCTCAGTAACCTTAATCCCCCGCTCAACATCGATCATCGCATTCGCAAAATCACTTTGCTGCCTCATCCACCAAATCTTTAACTCCTCCACCTCCTCTCTACACTGAAAAATAGCAGCCTCCCTTTCCCGCCTGAGCTTCTCAGCCCCCGCGTAGTACTCAGATGGCATCTTATTCCACTTACGTTCTAGCTGAGATTTGAAGAATGCCTTCACCTCCGCGAGCGCAGTATCTATAATCGCCATCTTCTCCTCACTTGTCTTCAAAGTCCTCTCAAAGTCCGCGATCGCTTTCGGATTAGTGACTCGATGAAACAGGCGTTGCAACTCAGCCTTTTCTTTCCGCGCATGTTCAAATTCCTCCCGTTCCTTGTCGGCTCTTGTTTTGGAGCCTTCTGTGGCATAGTAGTCAACTCTCTTGACGGACTCAGGGAATTCCTTGCAGAATTGGCAGTCGTGACCTGGGATGCTTTGGGATGTAGAGGTGCATGCCGCGCCCCAAAAGGTGCTGCCGCCTGCTCCTGGTTCTCCTTTGCGCCCAATCCTTGCGACTGAGCAGGTGTCAATGTCAAGGATGACGACGTGGCCGCAGGGGAACTTTTCAGAGATTGTGAGGCACATGATGTAATGTTGGAGGGACTTGGTCTGGGTAAATATTATAGGAAAATCTCGGAGGCTTGACTCAGAGTGAAGGACTTCTTCTAGTAGAGAAGAAAAACTTGGAAGAGCAATCTAGAGGTATGTAGGGATTTATTTTACAAGATATTGTTCTGAGCTGTTCCCGAATCTATTGTAACAAAGAAGCATATTTATTGTCATGGTTAGGGCGAAAGACTTCATAAAGAAGCGAACAATGCCATTGTGATACAGCGTCAGCCGAACAGGAAAGAAGAAAGACTTGAAAGACTTGAAAGACTTACAAGGGGTATTTTTAAGGCACGCTCAGAATGCATCGTCGAACGCCGCCTTCTCTGCTCCTCTATTTGATAACAAGATATACCTAGACCCTCTCCTGTGGTTAGCTGCACTCTCAATTTCAATGAATAATTACTTCACATTTAAACATGTGTATGCATCAAAGCCGAAAACGATAAAGGGGTGAATTTATTGCCCAATCTTACCTAGGTAGCGCATGACTATGGAGAAGACAAAGCAAAAGATTACGTTTCTGATGGACGTCGAGCATAGCGATCAAGGCACTGGACAGCCCCGAGTCAACATTGACCCGAAGGAATAGGCAAGCTTCATTTGGGCCACTGAGGAAGATGTTATCGCAAATCAGTCCGGCGGTATCGCTTTGAGCTGGACGAGCAACGCACAGAAGCAGACGGTGCTAGACGCTTTCAAATTGCTGTAGCTAGGTGCTGGCCCAATATCCTTGCTTATGTTATATAACAAAGTCTCTTCCTTCTTCTCCAGCTCCATCTCTTTCTCCAGCTCCCACTCCTTCTCCAGCTCCCACTCCTTCTACCTCCTGATGCTTAGAGTGCATTAGAGGCTTTTTATTATTTACATGACTAAGGGGAGAAGATAGCGGCTCAGAGGAAAGCAAGGACAACTCCTCAACATCATCATCCAAAAGACCAGGAACCTCCTCAGCGTTATCTGAGTCTGAGTCTAGGTCCAAGTATACCTCCTCCCAATCAACATCAACAGCACCTGCCATGCCCTGGATACGGTGAAGGAACCATTGTAGCTCAAGGAGCTCGAAGCTTGGCAGTGGTTTTTGTATTGGATCGTCGGTTTGAAGCTCGAAATAATCGCCGGATTGAATTTTTTTCCCGTTCTTGTCAAATAGCCATATATAACCTCCATGAGCTCCTTTAGTTTGGTTGAGGCCTTCGGTAGAGTGTGGTTGAGTCGTGAGAGAGATAATTGGGAAAGAGTCCGTTTGCTTCGTCTGCCACCAGAATTGTACCGTTAAGGTCTTCTTATCGTCTGACTCGGAGATTGGTTTAAGGGCAAAGAGTCCTCGTCCCCAAATTGCGTGTACGTGAGGCGCCAATGATATAAGGTTATAGACTTCTTCGTGACCTTTTTCTTGTATGCCTTGTGGGAAAAGTTTTGCTTCCCAAGCAGTAACCTTTTCCTCGGACCAGAATATCCTCAAATGATTCCAAAATCTATACCGTAGCCTACCCTTATCTTCTTCCTTTTGTTTCATTAAGTGATATGGGTAGATATAAGCAACTTCAGTTAACTCAATCCCTGTCAAGACACAGCAGAAATTATCTCTCTCTTCAGCTCGCTTTTTAGTATTCGCGTCTCGAGGGAGTGCTATTAGTGAATCCAAAGTCTTTTGTCTCTTTGAGGGGGGAGGTAGAGTAGAAGGTGATAGGCCCGAATTCGATACTGCCAATCTTTGTGGTGTAGGTGTCTTTGGTGTTGAAGGCCGCGATTGGTATCCAGGAGAAGAACCCCCTATAAAGATCTTATTAGCTTATGTTAAAGTAGAGGAATAGGGCTATTTGACTTACAATGGCGGACCATTTGGCTAGTTTGGATAGTCATAGGGTAAATATAGGGATCTTCGTGGTCTAAAAGCTTTTCAAGGCAACCAAGGTCACAAATCTGACACGCAGCCCAAAAGTGTGGTGATACGCTGCCCATTTTCTTTTGCAGGCGCCTAAGCAGGTCAATTCGTTCCGGACTGGGTTGATTGAAGTCTTCCATTGTGTTGATGTTCGTGTGTCGATATTCGTGATGTTCGTGTCGATGTGTAATACCAAGAAAAATCGCGGGGGTCGCAGAGTAATGCACTAGTGGCCGCATCGCGCTTTTCCTAATGCAGAATCACCGACATGACAATTATGGCCATGAATTCTCATGGCACGTGAGCTAACTAATCTACCTAACGCAGCACTTAAGCCAATAAAAGCTAACCAGCACAAATTATCGGTAAAAGGTGGAATTCCATATAGGTGAAAGGCAACAATATTTACGAATTTGCCAACT
Organism: Bryoglossum gracile; assembly: GCA_037952635.1. Taxonomy (NCBI): domain Eukaryota; kingdom Fungi; phylum Ascomycota; class Leotiomycetes; order Helotiales; family Bryoglossaceae; genus Bryoglossum; species Bryoglossum gracile. The sequence goes on along the minus strand of JAPZPB010000072.1, from coordinate 95,421 downwards.
CACGCCGCTTTCCACAACATCAGATTTAATATAAAAGCTGGCGAGGTCTCCAACTACAAGAACGAGATATATCGAGTAAAGCAGCCAGAGTCAGCTATTGTCGAAGTACGCCAAAATCAGGTAGTAAATGGCTCGATAGGGTCGTAAAATTTCGCTAAAATGTGGCAATTCGTGTTTATTACATCCTGTATAGTACTTTCGTGGTAATAAAACAGGACTTAGTTGCAATACTAACACGTGACATGGAAATTGAAAACCTTACAGGCTGGTGCAGGGGATGAAGAGTAGGAAAGGCTTGCGACTGGCTGGAGATGATGTATCGATTAAAATAAGAAACAGTCTGGGCGGTGGTACTTTCTGACAGGCTAATGAGGAAGGAAGCCGTTCAAACCGGTGGAAGCGTATATAAAAGATCTTGCGTGTAAGTAGCTGAGGGGTGGTTGTTATAACGCTTTCAGCCGTTGACTTTTGCCTTTCCATACTGTCGGTTTCATCAGAAACGCGAAGCACGTACGTAATATACACGTAGTATGCCTGTTGCGTTGTGGTTGATGATTCTTTATTGTTCTATGTATTTGAGTGGTGGAGCCCCAATACGAAGGCGCGCGCGGTATTAAAAATGAACCATTCGATTTTCTAAGCGAACCCCACCAAAATGGCCAAAATGGCCACCACACACATAGTAAATACATATTACCCTCCTAAAACTGTACCAAAATGAAAGTATTACCCGTGAAACTCATTGCCACCTTCATTTTCCAAGATAAGAGTATTAATAGCAGCCATTCTCGCAATAAGAGCCCTTATTTTATCCTGTGATAAGTCGTCCTAAGCACCTCTCTAAGCCCTATCTATCCATTCCAAGGTATAAGGAGCACCCCACTGCTCAGTTATTTGATTTCTTATTGGCATCCAAGCTCCTTTAATTGCGTTTATATCAGGAGAATTGCCAATATGCTTAAGTAGTGGAATGCCCTCATTCTCCAAGAAACGCCTTGTCTATTTGCTTGCGTATAAAGGAGCATTGAGCCCCTGGACGAGGCAATTGCTCTTGCCTTGCCAGGAAATATTTCTAAAGAAAAATAGCAGACAGATACTCTTGCTACCCTAAAGTAAAGTATATGGCCCCCATCCATAGAAAAAGAAGGAGCACCTCCCAGCCCAACCTTCCCCTCTCACCCCCAAACCTCACCTCCAAACCACCTCTACTCATCAAATCCCTCTCTCGTCGAACCCAAAAACCCAAAATGTGCCTCGAAACAATCATCAGTTTCAAGCTCTGCCCCTGCATTGTCACCTCCATTACAAACTGCCAGCCTTATTTAGATCTCTTCATCAAGCATGGCCTGCCTGAGAGATTCCCGTTTCCCATTGCTGGTCTCGACTACAGGGAGTGCCCAACATTCAAAAGGGACAACCAGGTACGGCAGGGTCGGTGTGGTAGTCTTGATGGGTGCGAATCTCCGCCGTCCTTGGAGACTCCAGAGGAGAGTGTGGAGCACAGTGGGAATGAGGATGTGGATAGAGAGCGCAATGGGACGGGAGAGAAAGGCGGAGAAATTGATGAGTTCAGAGAGGAGAATGGAGAGCGTAATGGAACTAGGGAGGAAAACAGAGAACCTGATGGGACTGTAGAGGGAAATGGAGAACGCAATCGGATGGGCGAGAAAGATGGAGAACCCGATGAGACTGCCCAAAGAGCCGGAGAGCAGAATGTGACCAGCGCAGAGAATGGCGAGAAAGAAGACATGGAGGAGGTAGGCGACAAGAACAGCAACGGGACCGCGAAGGAAAGTGAGCAGGAGATCGAGGATAAAGATGCAGATGATGAGCAGGAAAAGGATAAAACATTGACTGTGGTTCAAACATTGGAAGAAGTGTCGAGGACACGTAGCGGTCGACGCTTCTCAAAGCTCTACGTTAAACGGTGAGAAGGAAAGCAAGGTGGTAACGCAGAATTAATTTCAATGGAACATTCATACCCAAACGGAATTGGAATCTTATTAGAATCCCCAAAAGAGATTCTTTATGCTTACCTCGCTCCTTGCCTCGGCAGACTTTAGTGAACTGACTCGTCAAGAAACGAATTGTCCTATTTCAACATCACTTCTTGCTATTTAAACATATACTAACCCAAAACAGCAACGCTCCCACTGGTGACCACGGCCAAGATAACAACTCTTTAGACATCTTTCGACGCAACGACTTAGGTTAGGGTTAAGTTAAGGTTAGTCTAGCGGGTTGAGGGCGGTGGGAGCCCCGCATTGAGGAGATCTAATAAAAAAGCCAGTTCCTGTAGGTGGGATTAGGAATTTCGAAGTTTTGGTGAGCTCTCTAAATTTGGTGTTCGTAAGTGGGGGCGTTGAGTTGAAATAGCAAAATGTCGGTGTTGAAATAGGAGAAGTCTCGGGAACGAAAGGGCGGGGTAGCGGAGACTCATTAAGAGCTTGACTCGAACTTCACTTCATTCTCTTGTCTAAGTTATCTTCTTGTCTTTCTCTTCATATTTTATCTCATCAATTTAACCCTCTCATCTACAAGAAAGGAAATAGTAATCAAGGATTCCGGAAAAGCCTCTTTACAAACGTCCTTTATCAAAATGTCTTCGGCAATCCACGTCACGGCAATCATCACCCCTGCTCCTGGCAAGGAAGCTCGCGTAAGCCCTTCACCCATCGGACGTCCAAACAAATAACTGATATTCGAACCCAGGTCAAAGAAATCCTCTCCGGCCTCGCCGACAATGTTCAAAAGAGCGAGAAAGACGTTGTACGTCCCCGAAAATTCCATCCCTTTGCCGACCCCAGAGAACCTTCCGAATCAAATGAATGCTAACCCATCTCACAGTCCAAGTATCAAGTCTTTGAACAATACAACTCGGAATCTGGAACGAATGTCTTTATTGTGCAGGAAACCTGTCTGTTTCCCTGCCCACCCACTCCAATTCTCTTTCGAAAACGAAGCTAATATATCTTCAGACGAGACCCAGGAAGCATTTGACGCTCACCTCAAGACTAGCTACTTCGCGGAAATCGGTGCTATAATTCCGAAAGAGGGCTTGCTTGCCGGTCCGTTGAATATCATGACTACTAAGCCTGTTGGTGGGTTTGCGAGTCGCTAGATTTCTTCTTGAGCTTTGAGGAAATGGGGTAGAGAAACTGGAGTGTCCTATGTCGAGTATTTATTATACACCTCTAACTTATCTGGGGATATTTAAATACACTAGCACTGAACAGTTTTGCACACGCTGTGAAGTCTTTTTATATTTGCTAATTCCTGATGAGTAAGGTTATTGAGAAAGCTAGTGCTTTGCTTCCCGGGGACAGAACTGGGGGAACAGTATAAAGAATAAGGGCTTTTTAGAGCGATAGGTGAGAGCTGGCGAATTTACAATACGTATGATACATAGCATCAAGACCGCAGTCTTCCAAAGCAATCGCCTTCTTCGCCCTCCAAATCGACAGAGGAAATCTCGCAACAGCACTCACCTCACCCTCGGGAAGGACCTCAAAATCAATAACAATCAAATTAACGTAGACCGTCAGTTGCTTTCAGCAGGGATTGTTATTCTCGAAATTCCCTCCAATTTCATGGTGCAAATCGTAAGTGTCCCATGGCCGAAAATATCAGACTGTCATACATGAAGTTCGTGCTGATCAGGCACACAAGTTGGGCGTCATGCATGGCTAGCTATTTGGACAAGTAATTATCTGGAGCCCGGTTGCGATATTCCAAGCTTTCACAAATAGATACGCAACCCCCCTTACAACAAGACTCTTACTCGGTCCCTTGGAATCGGGGTTCATCCCAGGCGCTCTCGACCACCTCCCAACCTAGCCCCAAAAGACGAGACCAACCTCCGCGTCAACTTATGCTTCTCCGCAAACATGCTTGCGGGAGTAAGTTCCTCTCTCATTGGTGCTGGTTATGGAGAGCAGGACTATCTGATTAGCGGTAGCTTTTCCTCGGTACTGTACATATGATATATCCCATTTCCTCTCCCCAAATCACATACTGGTATGAATATTAGCCTGAGGGCCTAATCGGCCTCACCATCGACATCTGCTTCCTCCTCATCCCCTCACAGCCAGAAACGCCCATCCCCTCCTCTCTTTAAATTTCTACTTCACCGCATGCGGATCCCTCATTTCCGACCACGAGTTTCCCTCGACGATCCAGGCAGAAGCCGAAGGTCACATTCAGATCATCACCGGCAAAGCGGTCTTGGATGCTAGGAAGAAAGCGAAGATCTGGATGCATTTCTGGATCTCACTTCTCGGCCTTGGGTCAATATCTGGACTGGTGGGATATGCGCTAACGACCATCAAGCTTAGTATGATCACGAAGGCGACTGAGATGGCCTCACTCGGCGGCTTTGGTACTCTTGTTCATACAACGATTTTGACTTATATCATGCATGATTTCTTCTCTGCCCGTCTTGAGGTGGAGAGCGAGGTGGAGAAAGTGTGTGACAAGTGAGCGAGGCGGAAAAAGTGTTCATTTCGAAAACTATAGATCAATTTCAGCAATTATATATCAAGCCATTATAAGCCATGCACAAGTCCTCGTTAAATACAACGACCCAGACCCCACGCCCAAACGCCGTGTAGATACGTACTTATATCCTTCGTATATAGCACCAAAAACTTGCCTATCTACTCCTCGCGCTAGTTCCAAAGTATCTTCTACCGTTTTGACCGGTATAGTGAAGTTTTTCTGACCAATCAGAAGTCGTGGAGTTCTCATTCTCTTTCTTGTTCGCATCCAACTCTTTCCCACTAAGCGCGGTGTACGGATCCCTAGCTGCGAAAATCCTGCGAATCTCAGGCAAGTTTTTTGCAAACTTCAGTGGCTTTCGTTTCTTAATCCGCTTCACCTCTTCATCTTTACTTTCCGCTGTAGACTTAACCTTCCTTGATTGGTCGTCGGGATCCGCTACCGGGAAATTCGAGAGTTCTTGGACGGTGGGTTTTTGGAACTCTTTCCCCACCCTCTTGTTAAAAGGGAGTGCCTTCTCAGGTTCGTCGCTTATGTTTGGCTCCGTACCCCTTCTCTCAATTCCTCTTTCTGCAGGTGGCTCTGAAGAAACCGGGCTCTTGAGACATTCGTCCAGCCCGTTAGTAGTAGCGAGGGTATCAGTGCCTCGCCGCTCAATTCCCCTGCTCAGTTCTTTCTTATCTCCGCCGTCGGTGACTTTGGCGGTGTCTCTTCTCTTGATTCCCCTATTCAGCTCTTCCTCGCCATCGGCTTCATTCTCAACAGCCTTCCCTACTTCATCTTCTCCACTCTCCTCATCCTCAACCACCTCTCCTAACACTGTATCCCTCAGTACCGCCCCTCTCTCCCACAAAAACCTCACAGCGTCCACCCGATCCATCTTAACAGCCGCATCCAGCGGCGTCCCCAACTTCCCTCCATCGACCAAGTTAACCACTGCTCCCTCCTCAATCAATATCTGCATTATCACCAAATGCCCCCTCAAACTAGCCGCATACAGAGGTGTCCCATATGTCTCACAGCCTCTATTAACCCATCCATGAATATCCACTTTCCCAGCCTCTTTCATTTTCTCAATCAACTGTTTTACAACCACTGGTTTTCCTTCCGCACACGCGGCGTTGAGCATCGTGCCGAAACGTTCGCTGCCGATTTCAGATACTGGGGCATGCTTGATGGCGAATTCTTGGCCAGTGCGATCGCCTCCTATGAGGCAGCGTTGAAGAGGTGTGAGACGAAGTGGATCGAAGCTGGTATTTGGGTCTAACCCCGCTTCGATGAAGAACTCGACGATCTCCCAAGCTCGAGTTTCAACGGCACTTCGCAGATAACTCTTTGTTCTCCAGTTGTCCGACTCGATATCCTCAGTAAACGTAGCGCCATAGTTCCGCAAAGCCTGGAGACCGTGGAGAGATTTGGAGTTTGTAGCGATGGAGGCGGCGGTTTGGCCTTGCTCGTCGCGGATATCGAAGCGGGCGCCGTGCTCCAGGAGGATGTCGATAACGGGGTGCCAGTCTTCGAACATAGCGTACATCAGGGGGGTCTGGAAATACTCAGTGAGGCAGTCAATGTCTGCACCCTCTTTGAGGAGCTGCTTGACAATATCTTCGAGACCTATGGCGGAGGCGAGGTGGAGGGCGGTTCCTGGGAATGGCGCCCATTCTCTAATCTGCGCACCAATGAGTGGATGTTTCTCCAATACCTCTCCATCAGCATGTGAGATGTTATTGTTCAGGAACCTATTGACAGAATCACCCGGTAACGAGCGCTCATGCTCAAGCAACAACTCGAAGGTAGCCTCTTTACTCCCAAGGATGGCAAAGTGGAGGGGCTCTATAGCACAATCTTGCAAATGGGCCCCTTTCTCAAGTAACTTCTTGACGAGCTCGTTTTCACCTTCAAGGGCAGCAAGATGGATCAGTTGATAGCCAGTACACCCATGGGCGTCGATATCAGCTCCATTGTCAATCAGAAAATCGGCTATCTCAGGGGTAGCGAGGATGTTCCTGTCACCTAGATGATGACCCTTCATAGCGATGTGCAACGGAGTGCATATGTATTTCTCTCCATCACAGTAAGGCATTTTGAGGTTAATATCGGCGCCTAATTTCAGTGCCTCTTTGCAGAGTTCTAAGCTGCCCTGATTAAGCCCAGCAAGGAGTTTTGCTGAGGCTGCGTCAAGAGTCTGCCCACCTTCTGCTTTGTCATCCTTTTTAGCCCCAGCTTCAACCAGGTGGGAGATGATGTCCTGGTTTCCACGAATGATAGCATAGTGTAATGGCGTATGCCCTAACACATCAAGAACATTAGGATCCTCTCCAGCCTCCAGCAAGGTCTTGACATTTCGTTCTGTCCCGTTTTCCGTGACGGCTAGAAGTAGAGGCGTGGCTCCAGCAGAGTCTTTCATACCAGATTCATACGTTTTAGACTTGACAAGAGCTTGCAGAGTCTCGTGGGGAATCTGGAAATTGGCCGCTGCCTCATGAACGGGTGTTAGACCGCCTGGGCCAGGAATGTTTACCTTGGCGCCGCAGTCGACAAGCAATTCTACTGTCTCCACCCGGCGGGATGCGACAGCTAGATGAAGGGGGGTGTTGCCGTCTCCATCCGGACTATTGATGCTGACAATCAGCTGGTGCCTGAGGATAAATTCGACCATTTCGATGAAACCTCTCTCGGCGGCTATGTGGAACGGGGTCATAGGGCGAACCGCCTTTGAAAGCACATCCCACTGAATGTTTGTCTTAACTAACTCATCGAGAAGAAAGCCCGGACTTTTTCTAGCAGCGAAGTAATGAGCTATAGTCCAGCCCTTGATATCCTTCGCTGTGAGATCTGGCCCTTTTTTCAATATGAGCTTGAAAGTGTGGAGATTTGCTTCTTGAGCTGCTAGCATAAGTGGAGTCAATCGGAGTGGTCCATGGGTGCTGTTGATATCAACTTTGTTGTCAAGGAGGAATTCAACGACTCGTGGATGGACGTTTGTAACAGCATTTGCTAAAGCTTGCGTGGCAATATCACCATTCGCGAGATCAAATCCATGTGAAATCAGCGACTTCACCACCTCGAGGCGACCTCGGCCGGCAGCGATCTCCAGAAGTGACTGACCATTAGGGTCGAGGTGTCCAAGGTTCTTGCTTCTGTCGAAGATTTCATCTGCTATTCCCTCAGCCGAATTACAAATGCAAATTGATTGTGTTGGTGTGTAGCGTTGTAATCTTGTATCCGGTTTGTCGACATCTACCCCGCGCCCTAGCAATTTTCGTATTATGACTGGGTTCTGAGACTGGATGACCATATTGAGTGGATGACACCCATCACACATCCATGTTTTGAGCTCGTGATCAGAGGCTTTGTCAATGTAAAAGGACAGCACCATCGTCCCAAATTTCTCAACATGTGGGGCAGAAGCTGGCCGGCTAAGGTTCTGCAGAAACATATCAATAGGCAGTTTGCCCTGCTTATTGGGTGGATGGATACTGATCGGCTTGATCGGCTTGTTTAGAAGTTGGTCAACAGCCTGGCACAAGGGAGGAGTGTATTCTCCGTTGCTCAGTGTGTGGAGTAGAGTATTGTGGTTGATGTCTCGGGCCGTGATAGAGGCACCTTTGGTCATCAAAAGCTGCATAGAATCTGACAAGGCCCATAAATCGTCAGGAGGAACAGGAGAGCCGTCAGGTCCCGGTAACGGTCTTGTGTTTCCATCAGCTAGAGTTCTGGCTACCCGCAACAGCGGTGATCTGTGGTCTGCATCAAAAACCTCAAGCTCAATGTTCGGGACTTCGCACAGAATCCCCATCATCTTGAAGCTGTACTCTGTGAATGTCTCGTGCCGAGCAACCCACTGGATTACGGTCAAAGGTGCTGGGTCACCAACGGAATCGTTGATCCACGAACACTCCTTCGAATCGGCCCCCACAGGCTCGACCAGCTTCTTCATCACCGAAAAACTGTCCCAAGTGCCAGTGTATGCAGCCAGATGGGCAGGAAGCTCTCCGTTCTTGTTCTTGATGGTGCGGTCCGCCCCTGCTGTAAGCATAGAGATTACGCTCTTCGAGTTGCCTGGAATTGAGGATGCAATATGGAGTGGGGTTAGACCAGCGTCGTTTTGGATATTAACATCGGGATACTTTTTCAGTAACGCGTCCACAACTTTCCGGTTCCCAGACCCGCAGGCATAGTGAAGTGCGGTTCGACCTTCCTTGCCCTTTGCAAGGATATCTTCTCTTGGCAAAACTTCCAACAGATACTGTACAGTTTTCAAAGAGCCATTTTGCGCGGCGGACATCAGAACTGTTCGTTGCCCCGGTGTTCTTGTCGTGCTCGTCACCAGCACAGCGTCATTTTCGTGGATATATCGAACAATCTGCATGAAATCTTTGGATGCTGCAATATGAGCAATGGACATATCGTTCTTAGCCTGTTCAGCGAAGTCGACTCCTCGAGTTTGCAGGTATTGGAGGATAGTCAGATGATTATTCCATGCCGCCAGAGTTGCTGGCGTATCGTTATTCATATTTCGAGCACTGACATTGAATCCTTTCTCGACAAGTAGTTCAACCACTTTGAGATGCCCACTTCTCGCAGCCTCTGTTATGTGAAGATTTGAGTCAGCAATCCATTAGAGAGAGATATTGGTCTCAAGTGGTATTACAACATTGCATGAATCGGAGACGCAACTTACCGTGTAAAGCTGTATACTTGTCAATCGGATTTTGGTGGTCTACCTCAACCTTTGGGTGGTCCAACAATTGTTGTACCAGATCATATTGCCCATGACTGGAGACTTGTCTCAACAGAGAATTTGGATCATCGATCGACTCAGCGTCTTCTGCAATCTCTCCAGCAGCCTGCCGAGCCAATTTGGCTCCCTGTTCACTTGTCTCTGCAAATTTCAACAGTAGTTCGGTCCCTTTCGTGAGCTCAGCCGGGCCAAAGTTTTCTCTCTTTATCGACTTGAGGATCTCTTGCATCTCGGGCTGAGGGTAAGCCATATTTGTATCCTCTTCGAGCAGCTTCAGGCAGTCGAAATCTAGGATGCCGCCGTTGCGAAGGAGTAACTTGGCATGCTCCGGCTCACAGATCATCATCGACAATTCAACTAATGAGATGTCCCCACCTTCAGCTGGTAGACCCTCAAAAGTTGGCTTTGCGTCTAGGATAACCTTGATTGTCCGAGTGCGGTTGTTCTTATGCCACCAAATGCATTCCTTTGCCGTGTAAAGCTTCTGTACATCTGTATCCAGAATTCTCTCTGAAATAACAGCGCAGGTGAGGGCGTTTCCTAATTCTTTACTGGACCTATTGACATCGCAGTCCTGATCCAAGAGCCACCGGCAGGTACTGTAAAGGCTAAGCATAGCAGCCCACTGCAGAGGCATGCTCTCTGCCAGAATTTCTTCATCCTCTCCTTGGTCGGATATCCGTTTCATGCGACATCGTGCCCAATTCGTGAATTGGGGAGTCTTGGCGGGCGCAAAGAGCTTACGTTCAAGCTCGGTAATCTCAGGGTTCGTGGCGAGTTCATGAGAGTATTCATCCCAATACCATGAGGCATGTCGTTGAAAAGCGTACTGAAAGGTTGGCGTATCGTCCGAGAAACTGCTTTCTTTCCCCAACATTCCATCCTCATTATCCTCATCATTCTCTTCCCCCTCACTTGGTTCGTCATCGTCATCGCCATCGTCTTCCTCATCCTCATCCGACTTGGACTCATGGTCTGAGGCTACATTCGAGCTTGGGGGTTTGATTGCGCGACCATCCCTGTCAAGCCTAATGATTAGATCCTGTGGCAGTCTCTCTTTCTTGAAATCGTCCAAGCAGAGATATGTCAAACATGTTATTGCAAGCTCCGCCTTGTCAGAAATTTCTTCAACCCGATAGAAGGAATATTCGCCTGTTGTCGGAATTTGTAAAAGGAATTCTTTTACCGTCGCATGGGCAAGCTCAAGGATTCCTGTTGCCGGGTTACATCGGACGAGACTGCTACAAAGATCTAGGATATCGCTATCTTTAGTTATTGCATCCTGGGCAAGGATCTTGTCTCCGGCATTAATGGCGACTGCCTCCTGCAACGCAGGTAGATGAATCCCAGCTTTAGCCCAGGTCGCCCATTTCAGAACACGCTGGACCAAGATTCTATTGTCAGGAACTCCTGTTGCGTCGATTTGCCTCAGGATTCGAAAATAAACCTCTGAAAGATCTCGGGGTAGCGTTCGAAGGACATTTCGTCGTGCAAGTGCATTTCTGCACCCCGCCAAGGCATCCAATTGACAGGCCACCAGACGAAACCTGTATAAAATTAGCTAAAATCGACGTGGAAGATATCGCTCATAACCCACATTCCCGCTGCCGGCCCAATCAGAGATTCCTTGATCTTCTCTTTTTCCTTCACCGGCAGTGCCTTGGCCCAATCCTTGATCTTCAATTCGCTCTCGACGAATCTTGAGATATCGCTGTTATTGGCAGCCATCTCAACGATGGCGTAGTCTTTCAACTGAGCCCTGATATCAGCCTCATCTCTGCTTGCAAATAGCGTCTTCACCCTCGACTCTCCGGGCACGTTCAAACTCTTGAGCAATTTGGTGACCGAGCCGCGATTTGCCAGACATTCATCCAAGCCATCCACGATAATTAGGGCGTCGGACAGCTCTTCAGTCATGCTGTGGAGGAGTGAGATTAGATCTTCTGACCTGAAGACGACAGCCTTCTCGCCCTTTTCTTCGGACGAGTGTGCTTCGTAGAATTCTTCAAGACGCTCAAAGCAGTCATCGTTTTGGCGGGCAAATTGTCGAATCAGTGATTTAAGAATCAAGGTTGAGTCTTGCTTGGCCTCATCCCGGTAGTCGCAATAGAAGTAAGCCATGGCTATTTTTTCGTTCTTGTCGCTCGCGGATTTCTGTATCTTCTCAATGACGGATGACATGAGAATCGTCTTTCCTGCTCCAGGAATTCCCACTAACCAGAGTGCTCCGTTTGTTTTGGTTAACCAATTTTGAAATTCGAGATTTTCCGCAGTGAACCACAGACCCGTCATCTCCTGTTTCATTCGGATATACTTGTCTTGATCGGCTTGTGGGTCAACTGAGGTCATGAAATCGAGAATCTTTTGGCGTTTCTTGCTGAACATCGATTTGCGTCGCATGAGACGGAACTCGTGATTCTCTTGACTTTCTTGCTCAAGTTTGGTTGAGATCTCAGTCGTCAAGTGTAAACATGACAATATCGCGGTCCTTGGAAATGTGAGTTCCGAGTCCGATTTAGTTAGAGGAGGCTTACATTTCATTCGCATTGAGAGCCAAACTCAGCGTTTGCTTGTGACTCTCAATCTCCTTCAAAAGCCCCTCGATTTCTTTCGAACTGAACGGCCATTCCAATTTCTTCCTCGCCTTGCTGAACGTCCCATTAGCCGTACTCGGATCACTCTTCTTCAGTATGTCCTCAATCTTCCGCAACGTCTTCTCACATTCGTGTAACGTCTCTCCACCCACCATGTGAATCGTTGCATACTCCCCATTCATGCCATCTAATAACCGTATCTGTTCCAAAATGCCATATAATTGAGCTGTCGCTCTCACAAGCTTTGCGATTTCTTTTTCAGCCCCGCGGACTGCTTTCACATAAGTCCGGGTGCGATGGACGATTGCTTCTGCGAGTGTACAGAGGCCGGCGACACTCGCCGCGATTGAAAGTGGATCCGCCATTATTGGTTGACGGTGCTTTTATCTAGTAATGAGAAGTCATCTGGGGATATGATGCATTTTTGTAAGGAATGAAATCCATCTCGTCGTCGAGCAGCTGAAGTCCGGTGACTCGGTGAGAGCCCGGCGGCCAGCCCAGCCTCGTCGCTCGAGCCATTGCTTCCATGGGGGGCTCAGGATTTGATACTTACTGTAGTACAGAGTACGAGGAAACCATGCAGGCGCAGGGGCGGCTGGCCAATGTGAAGGGGTGTGGGAAGAGTTGTGCATGAGGCTGGAGATTCGGAGAAGCAGGCGTTGTTCAAGTTGGGGGCAAAGGATTGATGGGACGGGACAATGAAGAACGAGTTTGGAGTTAGTAGGTCGGGCAAGGGACGACCAAGTGTGCTATGGACATTAGTGTGCTTTGGATATTTGCCTCTTCCGGGCAATAACAGTCAAGGCAGGAGGATAATGTTCAAGATGGACACCTGTTTCTTGCTGCAGAGAATATGGTATAATTGGAGATGGTGAGAGACTTGATCAAGACTCTCCACATCAAGGGTAGAGGGTTACAACATCACATGACCCGTTGAAGATACAATTCGGCTATTAGAGAGGAGTTGAAAACGCTCTACCGAAAGGAGAAATAATCAATAGGAGTTGGAGAAGAGCCTCGATATTGTAGTTGAATGGTTACAAGCAGAATACTCATTGGCATGAGACGTGACTGACAGGAAGGACTATAGGTATTGAGGCATCGTGGTTGGAACCATGCCAACCTTCAATAGAGAAGCTAGTCGGATTATGCATGCCTATCTTTTGCTTGCATGAACCTCACTCAAATCATTCGATCCCAATAATAGCCTTACAGTAAACTTACCAAGGTACTGTTGCCGGAATGACTTCCAGGTGTTTTGGTCACGTGTGCGCCAGCGACGGCAGGCCCCAATACATAGACTTTGCACTTCAATATATCTGCGTAACACATACTAGAAAAGAAGAATTCATTTGAAAAGCATGGCATGTTGAGGTATTTCTACCATACCGCGGAATGATTCCAAAAAACCCCAAAAATAGAAAAGTTCTACGGAGGGTAAACATTCGAGCTGAGGAAGAGTAAAATCTGACAGAATACTGGAAAGAATTCAGAGCCTCAAAAAACCTAAGCTATTATTACTCTCTTGGCAAATCTCATGACAAGGGACGAAAAGGTTCCCAGAAAAAGGTTCCCAGCATCCAGAGGTTAATCAGAACCTAGGAGTCGCGATGGTAGTCGACATCTATTGGCGGCAGAACCTCAGCCCGATTTGCCCTGGTGAAATTTCCCATTTCCGGCCTCCCGGCGCACAGCAGCAACAGCGAGGGATTGCCCTCCAGCCTGCAGAATATATCTTCCTTAATCCGGAACAAGACACTGGATGACGACCAAATAACACCTCTACTTCCACTTCCTGCTTCCGCAGTCGCAGTGCACAGTGTGCTGAGTTGGCAAGGCAAGACAAGGCAAAGCAAAGCAACACAACGCAAACAAGCTATTACTCTCTGCCACTCTGCCCTGCACACAGCCTCATCCCATCCCATCCCAATAATCTAACCTTAGGAACGTGCTTCCCGAATCCCGGCTTGGGCGAACAACCGAAACTAACAACTTCGGACTCTCATCTGCGCTGCGAATACCTCGTACTCTCATCCCAAACGAACCAAAGGAACCCAACCTTAACACCAAGCGATACCACTATGATATAGAATCTGCGGACCAGAGATATGCCGATATACTCGACTGAAGTACAATACATGTGCCCTTACCAGACCTTCTGCAACACCAAAGGAGGCCAATCGTCATCCAGGGGGCACGCATTGCTACCGCCAAGAAATCCTGCCCAGCTTTGCTGATCCGACCTCCTTTCGTCAACGGTAGCACTAACCTCAGCAACCGCAAAATACGGCGATAAGGTAGAGATACCTTCACCGGCCTCTCGAATGCCACACTTTGTTGAGATGCCATCGTTCCTGGACGAGACAGGACCCATGTTATCGTCAACCAGACCTCAATACGATCTTCCCAGTCATATCCGCGCATCCCACGAGAAGGTTAATGGAAACACCAGAGCCTCATCCCATAATTCGACAAAGGGCAGTGTAGGGGAGGTATCTGATGGACTTATGGACGGAGGGCTGGGTGGAAGGCGCCCCATCAATGGCGAGATGCTCCACGATACGAATCTCAGCTCGGTGCCAAACGGGCGTTCGAGTGCAAGCAGTTGGGACCACAGATCTTCTAGGAACGGCAGCCAGCTATCAGTGAATAATGGGGGGATCAATGGCATAGTTGACGGTGGGAGGAAGAGCCCAGGACCATACAATGGGATATCAAGAGAGCCATATGCAGACAGAAACTCTGTCGGGTCAACAAACGGAAAGGCCCAAAACGAAGTCCCAGATGCAGCACCCGAAACCAAATCATCAACCAACGGAGATGCAGAACCTCACAGAACAATCAGCATACCTCCACCTACATCTACGAATCCAGCAAGTACAGGGCCTTTAACATATACATCTTCATTATTACCAGCAACCCCAGTCCCGACCGAATCTCCATTCCGAGCTACCTCTCCGCATAGATTATCTAGCCCTCCGTCATATCCTCCGCCGCAACCCCCGAATCAACTCGCCCCTTCCGTCTCAACAAGCTCTTTCCAACATCCTGGCTCGGCGCAGCTCAAGCATCGCCATACACTTCAAGTACCGAAGGTTGGACCCGCAGGTGCGAGAAACTCTCGTGATGATAGCGATGCCATTTACACAAGCGGGCGGTTTTCACCTACATCTTTTACGGCAGGAGTACGTCGTGGTTCGCTAACCCTCAATCGGCGGAATACACAGTCAATACATTCGAATATGCCTCACGAGGAGATACCGCCAGATGAGGATGCTATGCGCTGGGCAGAGGCAGTAAGGCAGAAACGAGCAAGCAAGAGGAAACGGAAAGACGAGGAGGACGATGACAGAGTCCTGGTGGGCACCAGGGTCGATCAAACACATGTCAACTGGGTGACAGCGTACAATATGTTGACTGGAATCCGGTTCACCGTTTCGAGAACGAACGCCAAGCTTGACAGGCCTTTGACAGATGCAGACTTCGATGCCCGGCACAAGTTCTCTTTTGATATGTGAGTAAGAAAAATTACTGGGGGGTATGAAGTTAACGATATACAGCACTGGAAACGAATTGACTCCTTCTGCCAAGTACGATTTCAAGTTCAAAGACTACGCACCATGGGTATTTCGACACTTGAGGGCAAAGTTCAAACTCGATCCCGCAGACTACCTAATGTCCTTGACCGCGAAATACATCCTATCAGAACTCGGGTCGCCTGGGAAGAGTGGGAGCTTCTTTTACTTCTCTCGAGATTACAAGTACATCATCAAGACAATTCACCATGCTGAGCACAAGTTCTTACGGAAGATCTTGAAAGATTACTACGCTCATGTTGAGGAGAATCCCAATACCCTGCTCTCCCAATTCTACGGTCTCCATAGAGTCAAGATGCCCTACGGAAGGAAGATTCACTTTGTAGTCATGAACAACCTCTTCCCTCCCCACCGAGATATACACCAGACATTTGATTTGAAGGGTTCGACGGTTGGTCGGGATTTCAAGGAGGAGGATCTGGAGAAGAATCCTAGGGCAACGCTGAAGGACCTCAACTGGCTGAGGCGGAACCTGCATCTCGAATTCGGGCCTGAGAAAAGACGAATATTCTTCGAGCAAATGGAGAAGGATGTCCAATTGCTACAACGGCTGAAGATCATGGACTATAGCATGCTTGTTGGAATTCACGATCTCCAGAAGGGCAACCAGGAGAACCTACGCGACAAGACGTTGCAGGTCTTCCAACCAGGAGGAGATAGTCTAAATGATGAAGAGCGGGGTCCAGACGGCCGGGGTCCGTTACTGAGGACGCCGAGCAAGCTAGAGTATGCTCGAAAGGCAAGGGAATTGAGGCAAATTATCAAACAAGAAAAGCCAATCCCAATCGGCCAGAGCAGTTCACGGATGCCCGACCACTTGGAGGAAAATACCGCCAAGAAAGATTTTACCTTCTACAGTGATGATGGGGGCTTTAGAGCCACTCATGAGGACGACAGCCCTGGGGAGGAAATTTTCTTCCTGTCCATTATTGATTGTTTGACTCACTATGGGACTGTGAAGAAACTTGAGCATTTGTTCAGTACGTATATTTGATCTCTCACCCTTCACGCAACTGCTAATACAGTACAGAGGGTCTCAAACACGACAAGAAGCTCATTTCTCCCATTTCCCCCTCGCCCTATGGTGACCGATTCATCGAGTTCATTGAGGGTATCACCAAAAGCCCCGAGGAGGCTGTCCGAGATGCTCAGAATGCTGCCCGTACTTCACTACCACACACCAACTCAAATCCCGTCTCCCACCGCAACACTGGCTCTTTAGAATCGTCTAGGAGGCAGTCTGGAGGTCAGCATATGTTCAGAACGGCTGGAGCAAACTCGACTTTGCAACGAAACGAGAATGATGCAATGGCCGAGGATAGGAGAGAGCACACTGAAGCGAAAAGCCCCGAGTCCAGATTACTTGGAAGTGTCCGCAGCCCAAGTACTGATCGTAATGGGATAGGAGGACAAGTCCTACCTGTTGTCGAGGAATTCGGGGAGGCGAGCAGCACCGGTGGACGAAGTGGCAGAAGCCAAACGAGAGATGAAGATATCAGGCCCGTAACGCCCGCAAGGGACAACATCGATGACCGGCCATCTACCCCTGCCAAAGACTCTGGCTATAGCCCCAACGGCAACGGAAGTCTTCGAATGAAGCGCCCCATTAGCCGAAGCAGTCTGGATAAAGAACTCCCCGCCCTTCCCCCGGCGGATAAAACCCAAAATCGCTCAGTTTTCTCATGAGAAGCGTGCAGCTGTATTATTGACGAAAAGAGAAGAAGCATCGTGATACTATTCTCATATAGCGATCCTTTCTCGTCTGCCTTCAGCGTTTTTCCTTTGCTTCATGTGTTTGTCAGTGGATTTTTTTTTTTTGAGAATAAACATGCCCTAGACGGGGTCGGCTCAACATTTCCTTGGTTCACAGTCTGTCATGTCACGAATTCCCTTTTGTTTTGGGGGCGCGTCAGGATTGGGAGGTGGTATTGAAGCAGGGAGAAATTGTAGATAGACAAAGGGAGGGAGCCCAGGGGAGTGCATGAAGTGTACGTGCTTTTGGATTTCGCCGGAGGAGACATCACTGTGCATGGATGGTTGGAGTGGTATTGGCTGGACGGAACGATGGCATGGACTGTAAGTTAGAATTTTAGGCCTTTAGGCTGTCGAAACCCAAAATCAATGGATGGTTTAAAGAAAACATTCTCTTCCTGTAACCCCGTAACCCCTACCTAAATCTTTCATCCCAGAATTTGCATTTCCCTGCCTTGTCAGACCAGGAAAGCCCTTTTCTCATCCTCGGTCATTCTCGCAGTGCCATTCTTGCTGTTATCTGATGATAGATTCATATGAGTAACTCATTCGATTTTAAGATGCTCAAACCGTTTGAAACACCGAAGCATATTCCTCCACTCGCTCTCTGGATGTCAAAGTTGCCAGACAAAGCAATCGAAGTCATCGACTCGAGTCAAATAGCTAGCTTTTTGTCATCACCAGTTGGCATTTAGATACAAACATCCTCATCTTAGTTGTAAATCATATCATATAAAATCTGATACCTCCTGCAAATCGGATGAATCCGAATAGCCACTTTCATTTCCGGAAATCAAAGTGAGTGTCAAGTCCGAATCCATTGTCTTCACCAGGCTTACATTATTCAAATTTCCTTTCCATTACATCATTGACAACACCCGGCACTCTGCAACGGCGCGACAAAATATTTTTTCCCTGTCTACGAGTCTCGACAAGGCACCGACTAACATGAGTCGTCTTCCGCAAAGAACGGAAAACGAGCCTGAGGTCGCGGACAAAGAAATCATTATTCAAAATGAGGAATGCATTCAAGAGAAGTCTGGAGAAGTCTACCAACTAGCCCGGGAAGAAAAGCTGGAAGACGAGGAAGTGGATATAACTTCAATTCCAATCTACAACACGGCAGTATATCCTCCTTCCTTCCTTCCCGCCACGATTCGCTAACATCGACTAGCCTATAAGTCCAATAGCCTCCTGCTTCTCTCTCCCCTCCTCGTCAGAAACTCCCTCGTCTACGACTTCAGGAGACAAAGATTCAGAAGCTCAGCCTTTACACGCCTCCCCCTTGACTTCGACTTTCACCACTGATGTCGTCAAAGAGCAGGATAGCGAAATCCAAAACGTCTCTTCCAAAGTCCAACAACCACACGACTTAAGCAAGCACGCCTGGCAAGACTTCCAATCCTTTAAAGACCACCTACCCCAGTTTACCACCCCGAAGAGAAAGCACAAGCGTTCATCCAGCGCCCCAATTTCCAAAAGAAGCGGACCTTCGACACCTGCGAAAGAGGGGGATGCGATTGTATGGATTCCACCTCCTAAGATTTCAAAGCCTAAGACTAGAGTGCACTTCGAGGACAGTGATAAGGATAGTCAGGGTGCGAACAAGAAAGCTTGGGTTAGGAAACGGAGACAGACTGGGCTGCCTGCGAGACCGAATTTTGGGGTTGGGAAGGAGAGTTTGGATTCAGATGAGAAAGAGGGCACAATTGCGAGTGGGAAGGGCGAGGCGGAAGAAGATGGACTTGAGAGTAGAGGAGGGGAGAAGATGGTGCCGTCTAAGCCTGCGACCCCTTCTCGCAACACCAGTTCGAATGGCAACACACAAGCTGAGGGGAAGCCCAGCGTCCCCTCCACCGCGTTCAAACCAAAGAAAAGCACTGCCCCTCTACCAATAGCCACTTTGCAACCAGCTCTCCCGCTTCTCCTTGACACCACCCCCTCTCCACCCGGCAGCCCTTCTCTTGTCACAGCTCTTGCCATCGTCCGCCATCACCTCGCAGCCCTAGAATCCGGCATCCGAACAAACATCAACATGCAACTCGCCCATTTAGAAAAGGAAAAGGAGGAAGCGGGGAGCTTGCCGACTTTTAAAGGGAAGGATGGACTCAGCACAGCAGTGTTAGAAGTAGTGAAGATATGTTGTGCGGTTGAGAGGGGGTTGGAGGGATTGGTAGCCGTCGCAGCCACAGCCAAGAGAAACGAGCTGTTTGATACGTTGGGTATGAACCAGACGGGCGGACCTGGGCGGGATTTTGGTCATGGAGAGGATGGGAAGGGAATGAGAGATGGTGAATTACTTCTAGGGTGCGAGGCGATGCCGCTGGATGTGAGGAGCCAGATGGAGATCGTGAAGAGGGGGATGAGGGGGGTTTTGGATGCGGTTGGTGTCGAGAAGTGAGGAGGTACTGTAGGTAGGTGGGAGTTTTGGACTATGGACTGGTTTGGGTGGCAGGAGGAGCTGAGGGCGCTGAGGGCGTTGAACCAGAGGTGGAAACCAAAGTAAGATCAACTCTCTGAAGGAAGTTCAAGGAACAGATCCAAATCTTTAGTTCGTGTTGCCTTTCCGAGGTATTCGGTGACGCCTTTGGGTACAAATATCCAGTGATTTGGTATCGCTTTTTGAGTGTTTTCTAAAGCAGGCTAAAAAATTGCTGGTTCGGGCATTGCATTCCATCTCGTCGATATTGCTAGACTAAGCTCATTGCCTTCTTTTCCTTGACCTTTGAGTCACTGTCGATATTGAAATCAACGCCAATCAATCGGGGGCGATCGAACACTTGACTTCAGCCGCCAAATGGAAGTTCAGAGCGAATATAGCAGAATCCATGAATGGCGTCCGGCGCCTGAAGGCCGGAGATGTCACTGAGGGAGCAGGAACAGCCAATCCCGACGACTTTCAGGCGCAGCTGCATACAAACCTCATCCGCAGTAGCCAGCGCCACACCGCAATCTCAGCCTGGGATTTACCCAGACTCCTGCTGCACATCACACTTCAGCACAATCCTACGAGCCTGCTTTTCTATCTCTTTGCAGGCAGGAACTTTCGTACCTTTTTTTTGGTCCTTGATGTGGTTTTGGAGCACGAGGATGGGATTGGGGGACTGTGGCGCTGTTGTGTAACGTCAAATATATGCTGGGGTCAAGATGAAGCCGCTCGCTTGGGAGATGGGTCCAATTGCCAACTTGAAAATCAGGTCTAGTAAAGAAGAAAGCCGTGCTTCAAAGGTTTGCATATCTGACTCTGGCAAGTTCCTCCTCCATTCTCATTGTCACACGATCCTCTTCCTCATCCTGATCCGTTATGTTACCCCCGTGACCAAGACCTGTGTGTGTTTCCTTTCCATTTACCATCCAGAGCTTTCTTCGTCTTCAGTATTTACAGTGTCCTTACTTGTACGACTTGATTATAGGATGAGTCCTAGACTAAGCCCAGGAACTTGGTCCGCAATCCTTTAAACAGATCACCGTCATCACTCGTGACCTTCCACACCCTGGCTGGACCCTCCGGAATTTTGAGCCTTTGGAGGATGAAAGTCCTCGCCTTCTAGAGGAAGAGGAGCTAACTTTTGGTTGGCTTCGCTACACTCTCTTTCTTGCTCCTTTGGGCATGAAGAAGGTTGAAGAGACGAAAATGAGATAAATAAGTGGACCATGACTCTCAATTCCCCTTTCTTCCAGTGCCTACATTACCACTTAACTGTTTCCGTTCCCTGGATTGAATGTCTCTAGTCCAAATTTTTCCTCCATGAGGTGAAGCCATCTACTCGTCACAACCTACTTTTCAGACCTTATTTCTCTCCTAGCGGGATTATCCCCTGTTGCTCTTCCTAACCCCCAAACCAGTTCATTAGATCGTCTCATTCTCCCCCGCCGCTTTCACACTCGCAACTTAAAGTTTCATTTCTGTAAAAGTCAACTGATCAAGATGCATCTCAATACGCTACTCACTGGAGCGCTCTTCGCTGCCACAGCCTGCTCGGTCCCCGTCCTCCCTCGGTTCGTCCCCTGCTCATATCCCTTTTTCATTTCTAACATCCAACAGCGAAGCAGAGCCTGCCTCATTCGACCCCTCTAAAACCCGCATTGGCACAGTTGTATGCGGTGAGGCCGGGGGCTGCGATCTTCCAAACACTGTCAACATGCCCCTATGGAAAGTTGGAACCATTGTTATTCCCAAAGATGCTGACGACACGACTGCAAAAACCCATACTTCCCTAGTAGGACCGAAGCCAACGGCTGAGTTCAAATGGCCATGGATCAATCACCTTCCATGCACCATCCCCGGAGTCTGTCAAGACTCAGGAAAGCCGGGCAAGCTGCACACCACCTCAGCAGCAGCACCAACAGCAACCCAGACCCATCCTTTTCACCCCATATTCTCCATGTCACCTGGGATGCTCGAGATGTGCGGAAAGCGTAAGCGAGGAGCCATGGACAAGAGATGTTCCGGCTATCTGGATCCTCTCAAGAATGTCGAGGCTCTACATACTAACGACGTATTGGCGACACGCGGGGAGCTTGCCATGCCTAGCGGCAAACCGCTTCATGTCAATGATTTCTTAATGAAGCGTGCGGATGCTGAGGATGACACTACCTTCTACGTTTAGAAGGACTCTCGCAGACACAGTGAGAAGTCAAGGGCCCTGGAAATGGGGAATCAAGGATGGTGTGTGGGAGGGCGGCAATTACGTATAAGGGGTATTTTAGGCCCTTGCCATCGAATGCGAAAGAGTTTTGCTGGGATTGCTAAGGAGGTTTTTGCGGTTATGGGACTTGTTCTGGAGGGAGTTTTTGGTCCTCCGGGCTTTTCTGGCGTTTATCGGGCGTTTGTGATTTTATCTTAGCACCAGGGTTTGCATGGCTGCTTCAGATATTAGGAGCCCGGGGTTGAATTTGCGCTTTTTAGCTATTTGTTTTTGATCAACTCGAAGATCTTTCCATCAAAGTATTTGCACGTTGTCTTTTGTCTTTTTTCTCTCGCCTCACCCTCTCTATTCCACCCATTAATAACCATGACAAAGTGGTCTGAGGATGCCGTATATATACTTCTCCAGCAACACCAGGCGTTATGATGGGTTTGTCAGTTTTTATTCCGTTAAAGGTCCTGAGGAAATGGGTTCCAAGCTTAGTGTCGATGTGAAGAAGAAAACTCGAGTAGCCCCGGCAAATCTCAACTCCGGCACATCACTCTGAACGAGTGGGGAAAAAGCTCAAGAGGAAACACGTTGATGTTGCTACCTGATTAATAATCAACTAATTATATGTCCTATCCTAGTTGTTTACTGGTTCTACTAGGCGGCCGAGCTTCGCAGGCCCCAAACAGTTTCTAGCAGTACTCAGGACCGCCCATCATCTTTCTATTTAATTCAGTACTTACATCTTCATGAGTTAAGAATGTATGTCTCCCAATTCTCTGATAGAATGTTTCTATATTTGGCTTACACAGAACCCGGCTTCTCGTCTCAGCGGTCCCCAGCAACGCATACCTTTTCAAGCGAATCACTTCGAAGGCCCATAGCACTACTGGTAAAATAACCTCCTAAAGACTCCTCTCTATTTATCTCAGCACGCTTCAGACCTTTTCCATGAAATTTGCGTTCTTAATTAAAATATTGGGGTTGAATTTCCAACAAGGCTGTTCCGCCCCGGTCTCCGAATTCTCAGGTCCCAGGATGCTAGGATGCCAAAACACCAACCAACATATTTTTTCAAATACAGCCAGGAATCGGCAATTGTTAGAGATTTATTTCTAGCCTTCGAGCTGTTGGAAATGGTGCCTTCTGGTCAGTTTCTCGCTCGCGCTTGACATCCCTCAGCGGCAGTTTCGGTTCCTAGTGAGGCAGTTTCTCAAAGTCTAATGCTCCACAGCTCCATGTGAGTCCCCAGAACCCCTTTCTCCATGTGTCTTTTTTAGTTCAACCTGTGGCTGGTTCCTAGTGGCGTACTGTTGTGTGGAACTTTCAGTGCGTTTCCGGCGGTCTGGCTGCAATGCACTCCAATTCTGAGATCGTGAGGATCTCATTCCTGATGACCAGGAGGACGAGGAGGAAGTTGGGGCTTTTGGACAGTGCTGCTTTCAGGCCTCCACTGCTTGAAGTATTTGCGGAGAAGCCGGGTAATGAGGGAGATAGGGGAGACGAAAGTAAATATATAAGTTGAGATTTCCTTCTATAGTTTCTTCTTCTTCATCATATCAACATCATTGCATATAACAAATTAAAAGCAATTCAATTAATTAATTATAAGAGTTAATTAGCATATACAGAGTAGCCTCTTTATGCTTCGGACCTATTTCGTTTCCTAATTTATACTCTAGCATTAGACTTTGTAGTGTTAATGGCTCTATAATAACCTTCGTAATGTATTTGGTAGGTGGTAGGCGCGCGGAAGTCACTCGGAAGTACTGGTGTACACAGGCTTTTGGTGGTGGGTTCGTAACGTACTTTAGGCTCAATATTCTTACGAGATTCAAGGAATCTAAGAGTGCAATCGATGGAGGGAAATCTCAAAACAACTATCCATAACGGAATTCATCCTAGCCCTAATATAGCTGCAACAACAGGGCCAGCTTTCACTACTCTTACAGGTCCCTCAGCAACCTCATCGACTACTTCTGACTTTATTACTGACAACAATGACATTCTCCAACCTGCCGCTGGAACTATACTCCATTCTCGAAAAATTGGCGGCTCTCACAAGGGCTCGGCGAACTCCGACGCTTCAGCTGCTATACAATATGCCCAGGTTGGACTCAATGCAGCCATCGGCGTCAACTCGATTGTGTCCAGTTCCAAAGCCTCGGCTTCCTCAATACCTGCACTTAGAGTCAGGGAGGCCCACAAAGGCTCAGTTAACACCGCACTACAGAATGCTCAAGTTGGACTCAATGCCGCTAATGGAATCAACTCAGTACTCTCTAGCGCTCACGCTGCTACTGCAACACGACCTGTACTTAGAGTCAGAGAGGCTCACAAAGGCTCGGCCAATGCTGCTCTACAAGAGGCTCAAGTTGGACTCAATGCTGCCAACGCTTTGATCTCAGTTGTCTCTAGCGCTAAAGGAGCTACCTCTACTATCGCCCCCGTCAGAGTTAGAGAGACTCACAAAGGTTCAGTGAACTCTCGCGCTGAAGGAGCTACTTCTACACCCGATCTAGTCAGACGCGGAAGGTCTGCTGTGTCTTCGCATAAAAGCTCCTCTCACTCCGGCAACACAAAAGCAGGAGCTTCTAGGTCTCACTCAAGTACCTCCGGAAATTCCAAGGGCTCTTCCCAAGGCAACGTTCACGGTGGAGGAACCGCAATGGACTGGGCTAGGTTGGCGTTGACGCTACAAGCGCAGTTGGCGGAGTTGTTTCTAGTACAAACGAAAACTCCAACCCTAACGTTGATTCAAATGGCGACTTCGCTCTTGGTTACGATCAATATGTAGGCCTTTAAGGCCGAGCAACGTTCACGAACTGGTGTTAGAATTGGCGTTTGGGTTTTAGTGTTGGTCTAGAAAGGCGTTTGTGTTTTGATTTCAATGTATTTTCTTAAAAATATCAACTCTCATTCTTAGTCAAGTTCGCCGTGAAACCTTATGAGTATATCAAAAAGAAAGGGTTAAAGATAGTAGACTGCCCGATTCAATTACTGGAATCGATCGAGTGATGTTAGTAAGGAGGGCTATGCCATCACTCTTGCGCGCTGGTGATATATCCGACAGTGTGCAAGTCCGTGCCGCGATTCGGGAAGTTCTTAGAGGGGCTCTCGTTCCCTAGCCACCCTCTTCCTGAAACGATATCTGATCGCTGCATCATGATTCAGCACTGTCTTTGATATCTGGACTTTGTACCTGCGACTCTGGGTGCGGGGTAATATGTCCTAAAGCCCACAGGAGGATTGGTCACTGGTGGCCAAGCCAGTGCCGAGGGGTGAGGATTTTCGATGTTTATGGACATAAGCCAGGAACATCAATATAAAAAAAGAGATTTCATGAAGAAAGCGAATATAGTTCACGGATTGGGGTCCAAGGAATGGAGGTAGGGGTTGGAAAGTCCGAAAGGGAATTGCAGTCTGCTATTGCAATGATATGGAAACTACTCAACTGAGTACTGCTATGAATGATGAATTAAAACGCTTAGCACCTGTTGTGACTTGGATCTTCTAATGAAGATGGGGCTTGCTACGCCCGTTGGACATGAGCAGTCCGCCCATCAATCTCACATGACAAGCCCCCTATTCTCTCGCTTAATTTCGTCTGCGGATGGTAAGCAGTGTGAGAAATAAAATTCAAAGTATTCGAATAGTGTTGAATAGAATAGAATAGAATAGTATCGAATACTATTCTGAATACTATTCAACTATTCAACTAAAAATAAGGTATATATTAGAAATCTTATAATTTTAGTAATAGTTAGATCTAATATTAATTGTAATTTTAGTTCTTTAATTATTAATTCTTAAACGTAGTTTCTCTCTATCTCTAAGGCCCTCTACCTTCGTTTAGAGCGGGTATACCCGTAGCTAAGCCTAATTTGGTATAGTAGATCACATTTACTTAGTAAGCAGACTATTCGAACAGTCTGAATTTGAATAGAATAGAATAGTGCTCACTATTCTATTCTATTCTATTCATTTCTCACACTGACATTGGTAAGTATTGAATTAAATACCATATGCCAGCACTATCTCTGCCCAAACATCAAAATAGGTGATTTTTTGAATCTTTACGTTCACGAAAGACATCCAGTGTCAAGTCTTCATCGAAGATAGGCTATTGTCTGTGGGATATGGCTCTGAGGATTGAAACCGGCAATAAGGCAATGGTAAGATTAACATTCTTCTGCAATTCGCTACTCGGATGACAAATGGTAAGTATTCATCACAATACACCCACCATACACTGGCTACGATGACAAAATTAGAGATCTGGTAATGCTTGCAGTCGAGAACAGACACTTCCACATCCTTGAATATCTTGCGAGCCAGCCAATAATAGCGCTCAAAGCTATTCGAGATTACCAATGCAGTTACAAAACCATGACTGCTGTATACAAAGCGGCACGGTCGAGATTGTATCGTTTTCTTGCGCCGCGATCCAAAATTTGCGCTACTTGGATGCGAAATCACCGTCCAGAGCAAATCTTGCAACGAGTCATGTCCATTACGCCCGCCTTGCCATTGCTGGGTTACTTCTTTCGTTTGGAGCAGATCCGAATTCGTACGTGGTAGCCTCCTCCAATTGACGGCTATCGGTCCCGTTTATTACCAAGGCTTTGGAAAGTGCTGGTGGGAAGCGGAAGTATGGCGAAGGCGCTTTGAGAAATTGGACGAACCTCTCCTGTGCTATGTACCCAGGCGGTGATCCCAAGGTTTTAAATCCCACTGCGGAAGGGATCGATATAAGTGCGCCCTATTCTCGTGACTCTGATCTTTGGAGTGTGTTCGGAGGTAAAGTTCCGAAGTTGTGAGGACATCGATTGACGCGGGATCTATGCAGGAAAATTGAGAGAATCTAGCCCGCTATTGCCGGTATGCGTTTTAGAACTGAACTAATACAGGATAGGCACTTTGTAGCAGGAATTCAATGTGTGGATGAAGAAAGGAAGAGTTGCATGTAGTTGGAAAGTTGAAACTTGTATGCCAAAGGGTATTTTGAGCAGTCACTGGCCGAAAAGGCCCTAGTGCAGTTTGTCTTTATGAAATACCTTCAGGCTAAAAGCTGGCCTATAAAATTTTCTCGAAATTAGACTATTTGGGATTCTTGCATATCTTGTACCAAATCAAATCCTGTGAGCACTCCTCCACTGGCTTCAGATGCATACCCTACCACCCTCTCAATATTTGCAAGCCGTAAATGGCCTGATGCATCATATCCCAATCGGGCTACGCTTACTGCCTTCGCCTGTATCCTGATGTCTATAACTGTGCCGATTCGCACCAGAGAATTCAATCAAGTCGCAGAACTTTCCACGAGATTCTTGAAGCCGGCACCAGAACCACATCTCAAATCAGCAGACGACAACGAACGAACCCCGCAGTGCTGAATCCGAATCATCCAGGTCTCGCCTAGGTCTGTTTGTTCTACTTTCTCTTTAGCTGCCACTAGGTTTCTAAACGAAGTCATACAGATACAGTACAGTACAATACTATGTGCTGGAACGACATCACCCCAGTGAAGATGCTTTGCGGTGACCCGGCTGGGCGTTATAAGAGGGTTCCTGGAAGCATGAATCAGTGGAGGAAGACATAGGGAGCGATTAGACTTCATATCTGCTTTGGCTCTAGCAATCGATACTTTGTGTACTGCATACTCTCTTCAAAATTTGTTGCCCGCAAGTCACCGCATTTCTGCCCCACTTGTGACTCCAGTGTACTGTACGCGACTTCCACTCAACGACAGTTGATTCTGATGGTGTTGTGATCCTCAGGCTAACATTAAGGCCCTCAATTCCTTCGAGCCCGCTAAGCATAAATAGTCACGTCTGCGCACTTTGGAAAATCAAGTCGGTTTTCACTCTCAATAATCACACGGATTTGACTATACTGCGATACTTCCCTCTATCATCATCTCCTCTTCGCTTACGAGGCAATAATGACGAAGTCGGTGTATTCATACGAAGAGCTTTCCCAGCTCATCCCAAGAATCACTGCACACTCAACAACTCCTGTCAAGACCAGAGATATCAACCCCCTTATCAAACAAGTTCTTGTGAAGTGTCCTGGATCTTTTATCAAGGATCTTGGGGGACACTCGGTCGTGCTCTTTGTCACGGACGGAATCGTGGCAAAAATCCCCTTCAAAGCTGGTGATTCACGCTTTGATTATGAACAGAATATTTTCAGTATGCTTGAACTAGCACCATCATTGCATATTGTTCGAACATTTCTCTGCCGCCCTGAAATCACTTTTATGCAACTCATCGGCAATGGAACGCTCAGGGACCGTATTGAAGAAGGGAATAGCAGCTGTCCAGCCCTTTCATGGATGCACCAACTGTCAAGCGCCATAGCATGGCTGGAATCCTTCGATCTTGTACATGGCGATATTAAGCCTGCAAATATACTTGTCGGTGACCAAGACCAACTCAAGCTTGTTGACCTAGATCATGCTCGGCCAATTGGGAGCGATATCGAGGTTGGTGACGATCCATATGTTCGCGTCCATAAAGTCGGAGAACCCGGTGGCTGTTATGGCGTGGCTGGTCCCGAGACCGAACATTTTGCCCTAGGGTCAGTCTTTTGGTATATCACTCGAGGCACTGAGCTCTATTCAAAACTCCAAGGGCATGATGTCGTCAACCGTTTGGCGGACCGTCAATTTCCGGACACAGACCCCAACGATCCAATCGACAATATTATTCTCAACTGCTGGTTTACAAAGTTTAAGCGGACTGTAGACTTGCTAGATGAAATCGAGCGAGTCGCGGGGAATATTAGCGGATCGGAAGGCATTCGGCCAGTTAAATCGATGTCTAATGAGAAGTATCTCGTTAAAAAGGGACTTTGCGAAGGGTTTCACAGTCTGTTTCTGGAAGATTACTCCAATCAGGCTGTTAAAGGTGCTGCTACTTCTTTCAACTCTACAAACGAGTCTACACGGCTAAATCTGAGTGGGGGAGGTTCTCATGGAATTGAAACATCACTCTATCTACGATCAGTTTAGGTCCAGTGATAAGTGTAATGGACAACGGCTCCTGCAATTGACAGAGGCGTTCTTTTTGTTTTCAGCTAAGATTTTGTAAAAGGTTAGAGGTTTAAAAGCTAACTGATGAAATGATATAAATACAAATAGTAACGAGAGCCTTAGGAGCTCCGTGGACTTTTAAAAATTAATTAAGAGTAGGTTAGGATTAATCCGGGGAGAAGGGGGTAAATAGTCCCCTACATTGGTTATATTTAAAAAAATAAAGCCCAGGTCCTATAGTTAGGAATCTCGAGGTTTTGGTGAGTTCTCCAAGTTTTGGTTTCGCGGGCAGGAGCGTTACCTATTCAGGTTAAGTCTGTATTTAAAAAGGAGAAGTCTTCGAAGCGAAGCGGAGGAGTCTCAGTTGGATAGTTTCCATCTGGATGCATCTTTGCGACAGTGTCAAGTAGATCTTTAGGAAGTCCAAAGTAAGACAAATAAGTCAGCTCTAGGGTTTTCGAAGCTCGTGACTTGATTGTTCCGCGTCCAAGATTGGCTATAGCTAGGCGCGCGGCAGGATTTGGGGGCGGCGAGGTAAGGTACCACGCCGCAACTGGGCACGAACCCACAGTTTATGATGACAGTGGAGCCCCTGCATCTGGTTTGGTGTTTAGGAACAAAACAGATGAATTCCCGATTTCCTGGAGTCGTTCCACTTCCCCTCTTTTGTATTTTTTTTTGGCGTTGGGATGCCTCAATGCGATCGAAGTTAGCCCAAGTCTCTTTAGTTCCCAACTTCCTGGGTTTATAACTTTATATGAAGCTAGATCCGAGGATGTACAGCAGGAGTGCCTTCATTTTCTGGTGGGTGAGTGTTGTGCTGTTCGCAGTGGGCTGCAATTCAAGCCCGGGTGATATGTGCTTTGCAAATAATATACGCGGTGAGCTCTTCAACCTGTTCGAATGACGGGCATTTAGTAATTTTCTGTAGCAACTGTTCTCAATGATGTACTGTACTTTATGGGAGGCTCTTACTCCCTCGTTGGGGGTGATACAAATGCCAACAGTGAGTATCCCGAATCCAGTTACGAACTATTTCTAACCTGGGCTCCAACAGAACAGTTCCTATACTACCTGAACCTAACGACTAGCTTTCCGGTCGAGGGGTTTATACCAGTCAACTCGCTACACTCAGTTGCCGTACCATCTTCCATCGAATCCTCAAACATGGGTTCCTTCTTTACAGCAGGCGATATGCTGTACTCCTACAGCACTGGATCAGATTTTCCATACGCATCAAACACCATCATATCATATAACACGGTCACAGGAGCTTGGTCGAACTCAACTGTTTCAGGTGGTGCGCTCAATATCGCTGGTCGTTCAGGTGGCTTTACCGCCACAAACCCGGAGACAGGCATGGGATTCTATTTGGGAACGGGAACTCCGGGAGATCAAGGCTCATGGGATATCCAGGGACTTCTAGTCTTCGATGGATCCGACTCGAGTAATCTCAAATGGACAAATCAGACCTCCAATGCACCAAACATTGATACTGGCACCATGGCCTACATTCCGATTTCCAAAGCAGGAGTCTTGATCGCTTTTGGTGGGGTCGATACTACGGCAACGAGTAGTGCTTTTGCAAACGGCTGCTGCTATGGAACCAAGGACATGTCGATTATCAACGTGTATGATATAGCCTCAAATACGTGGTATTCGGTAACAGCAACGGGCCAAATACCACCGGCCCGTGAGCTGTTATGTTCTGTTGTATCGGCGAGCCCAGACAGTTCCAGCTTTCAAGTTACCATGTACCAAGGCTGGAATTTGCTCAAAGGTCAAGCTTTTGAGGATGTGTATGTCCTTACGATACCCTCATTCCGCTGGATTCAAATCAGTGATACAGGAAACACGGAGCAGAACCTCGGCCAATCAACTGGTAGATTTGGGGGTGCGTGCAGTATTTGGAAAGACAGGCAGATGATTGTGGTTGGAGGAGGTTTCAGACTTGGAGCTAACCAGGTCAATGGGGGAACCAGCTGCAATTCCTCTTACCCTGCCATCAGAGTTCTAGATACGAACAATTACGCCTGGCAGACTCAGTTCCAGTCAGACCCAGGTGCGTATGTGGTTCCGGAACCAGTCTATAATTTGATTGGCGGGAAGTAAGTTGGTCTCATTCCATTTGTTACATACACCACTTCAAAAGTATATGGGATTCGGAAACACTGACAAATAATCTTGTAGTGGGTCGGGTGGAGCCACGGCAACTAGTCCCTCAGGAGGATTCAAAAATACCAATCTTGAGACTGTCTTCGCTCTCACTGTCAAAAGCTCCACGTCAACAAGCAGCACAAGTTCATCAGTATCAACTTCACCAACTTTATCGAATACAACATCCCCATCACCAGCTTCCCCCAATAATCCTCTATCTAAACAGACACCAGTCGGAGCCATCGCCGGCGGTGTCATTGGTGGTGTCGCGGTCCTTGCGTGCATAATTGGTGTTGTATGGTATCTCATGAGAAAACGTCGCCAGGCAGACTATAGTACAAGGTCCGAAATATTAGGAAAATCTGAACTGGATGGGAGGGGAGGATTAAGAAACCCCGTGGTAGAAATTGGAGACGGGC
Organism: Bryoglossum gracile; assembly: GCA_037952635.1. Classification (NCBI taxonomy): domain Eukaryota; kingdom Fungi; phylum Ascomycota; class Leotiomycetes; order Helotiales; family Bryoglossaceae; genus Bryoglossum; species Bryoglossum gracile. Next base: position 63,989 of record JAPZPB010000072.1, on the reverse strand, counting down.
AAGCAGTGAGCGAGTTGCCAGGCCAATACATGCCATTTGAACTTCATGATGGAAGGCAACACTAATTTATAACTCAATACATTTGATGCTTGCCTGTAATTCCACTTACAAGATGAAGGTGATTGAACGTTGCATGCCTACCTACCTTAGGTACAGTTCGGGTGGGATTAGGGGTTAGCGAGGTGGGGCGTTCACTTCACACTTATTTTCCCCATTTCATTGATTCGTTTGCAAAACTCACAAGTCAAGAATTTCTAAATAGCATTGACAACATTAAGGTTAAGCTTTGAAGGACTACTTGATTCTAAAGTTCTACCGATCAATGGGATAGCGGATTGATAGGGATCCTTTAAAATGATCATACATCAATGGGCCTTGACGGAAGCAGTGCTAAGACGTGAGGAGCGCCATCGTTGCGGAACATCGCTCCTGTACAGATCCAACTTGGGCTCTTTTACATGGCTAAGAAGTTGTGGATGAGCAACATAGTCTATATTCCCGTTAGAAAAGTATTCCCGTTTACCAAATTCCCATCCTTGAGGCACTCACGGTCTCTGCAAAAGTCCAACGCCATCGGATCACTGTCAAAGGAACATAGTCTGATCCTCGTACAGCTTGAATCTTTACACTGGTACGAGCAGCGATCTAGCTTAGATCAGTAGCTGCCACGAGTGCAATATTTTGCAGACATACGGGCTGAACAGTAGAGAGAGTAGTTCTCCTGGCCGCCAGCGGGACAGTTTGGCCAGTGGCATTTGTCTATTCTCATAAGTCACAAGTTTTCTGGTGTGAGAGGAGGGACTTACGATTGTCACAGAACACCTGATTTGCTCTTGTATTTTGACATGTTGAGTTGAGGCACTTGTCTGGAGATAACCAGGTAAGCAAGCACGTATCAAGTCTTGAGGCTCCCTGATAGCTCTATAAAAGGACAATTGCACTTACGGCCTAAGCAAAACAGAGAGTTTGCAATATGTTTTTGATTGCAATTGGCCGAGCGACAGTATCCTAATCCCGTGAGCTCAGTTCTAAGATAGTGGCTTGAGGAGCTACTCACTGGTATATGGCATGGCTGGTGGGGGACGAGAACTCGTACACCCCATGATTGGGAAAGAGAGAAAAAGATCTTGGACCCAGGGCTCTGTTGAAGAGGGAAGCTGCGGCAATATCTGGAGGCGCACAAAACTCGGTTGATACTAGACCGATATTGGGTGTGTTTGATGCAGGCACCCGCGTGTTACTTTCCCGTTGGTGAAGGAGGTTTTCACGTGATTCAGCCCCCAGTACTGCCTATCTATCTTGGTGGTGGTGGTGGCGTTTTAAACGATCACTTAGTTAAGGGTAGGTGGTTCGCAATTGTTGAATCTCATTTGAAGCTCAAATGTTTTGGTATAAATATTCCCGGCCTCAACGCCCACTTTCCTCAGAGTTTCAAAAATATATACATATCCCATCACATCACGTCAGATCAGCTCATGAACTCCCGCCGATCCACCATATAACCCCGGAGCCCTTTGTGGTGGTGGTGGCAATGTTCTTTGAGATGGCATCGAAGAGAGCATAGTTGAGTTTTGAGATTGACTCCAAGAACGGGCACAAGCAGGTTCCACGGGCGGCGCCGGAGGCATGCCCGGCTCATAATATGACCCTTTTCCATGACCCGTAGCATTGGCGAGTCTTCGTTCTCGCCAGGTATGAGACTTACGAGCCGATGGCCAAAATATCGAGAGGCACACCGACAGCTATTCCGACTGTTGCGCCCACTGAGGTAGAAGATTTTGTGACTAGCGCAGAAATGGAAGCTTCGGATGCAACTCCCGAGGACTTGGTTATCTGATTTCGAGGATCAGCCGGTCAAGGCCACTAGTGTATGCGACTCCTGTCGTCCTATGATTAAATGTAGCTATGGTATAGTAGGTTTGGACTGTTCTAGAAAAAGAGGCTTGCAGGGACACCAGACTTACCCCAAGGCCATAAAAGGACAAATGTATTATAGATAACTTTGTTGAATGGATATGAGTTTGCAGTGTTAGCTCACATAGGCCGAGGACGTCCAAGGTTTATCCATATAAAAGCCCTGATAATTGAAGCTTGTTCTCCCAAGTCAAAGACCGCTTGTTTTAAATGAGTCTAGAGGATCATAACATGCTGAGTCTGTGATTGTAGTATTGCAAGGGAAATGATTTGGCTCAGCCGTTATGTCATCTGGGTAAAAGCACAATCCTGAGGCCCCAGTTGGCGAGACCAAAGAAATTAGAGTAGCGATGTAAAGCCATATTCAGAAGTAGAAATTTGCAAAACATCAGACGGTAAAAAACAAGAAGAAGCAGAAAATGAGTGGAAGGAAAAATGATGGGGAAATCTTTTATTCTAGCCCAGAAGAAAGTAGCGGGGCCAAAAAGAACATGGCCATGAATGGCCATGGACACTGTGGCGATCTTGACCATCACGAGGGTATCTTCATGGGCGAATTACAGCTTGTGTCAAGTTTGTGCTGTATATCTGTAACTCTGACTTGGAGAATAAGCCATTTACAGCGGCACAGCACTTGTGAAAGCTGGAGCGCAGCGCCACGAATGGGCGAGAAGCCCGATTTTTATTTAGCTACAGCTTGCTCGAGAGTTGAAGGTCGAACAAATAAGTAGGAATGACAAATTTTGCGGGCAGAAAAGCCTTTCAGCGTGAGCGTAATTTCTAAATCTCTCCAGCAATAGCATCTAATGGTAGGAAGCCTTGAAGCTTTATTCGACGAGGCTCCGGCAGCAGATAAAGATCGCGATTGTTGTGAGACAGCCTCTTTGCAAGCTACTCGGCAGTTTAACAACTTATGGGCATTGTTTTGGGGTTCGTTACAGATGGGATGAAGGCCTGGAAAGGACCGCGACTTTGTAACTTGGGATTCAAATCCTGGTTGACATGGCGTTTTCGCGTAGCATCCAACGGTAATATTTGACCCCTCCTCCTGCCCACAAAACCCCAGTATAGTTGGAAGACTGATGTCGCGATGCTTTCCTCGTCAGTGTGGTTCTGGTGGAAGGCCAAGATAGAAGTATTTGAGTAGCGGAGAGAGATCATCAAACTCGTTCTCATCTGAAAATAATAAATTAGAAAGGTGATATACAGTAAGGATCCTAATGGAAGAGGTTGGCATTAGGTAGATCATATGAAGGCTTTTGAGACAGTGTTTCAGAAAAATAAGGCTTGATATCGCACTGGTCATGTGCTTTCCCACTAACCGGATGTAGAAACGAGACGTCCCCGTTTCTTCTCCAGAACACCTACCCAATACAATCTCCTCATTCATCCAACTTCACTTGTGAACTCTTGCTGTGTTAGTATCCCTCGTTAAAAACTACTTTATATTATATCTGAAATGAAGTCCGGTCCCAGTGTGTATATTCTCTTGGGTTTGAACACCCCTCACCCCTCTCCAGCCTGACTGTAAACCTACTTGGCTTTCGCGTCTATCTTTGAGTTTCTGTCTATTTTTGCATGGGCAGCATACCAAAGATTTCCTCTGGATGCCTTAAGTATCTAGCCAGTAGTCAAGATTGATATTGTTGCCATTGAATCCACCCCGCCAGTCCTCAATGCGGGGTGGTACTCTGTGCTTCAGCAGCCACCTTGGGAAAATACTACAATGCTCAGGAGAGTCTTGAGATAAAACTTCGATATATAATCGATTTGACTATAGCTTTATCAACTACGTCACTGCTCTTTCTATCGAATACTGAGTTCCAGCAAGTCTTTGATAATTACCCGTTTATCGTCCAGACTTCCACTTACCTTAGCTGCATCCCCCTCTTCAATAATTGCATGCGATATCATACTACGCTCTTCTTCAATAACTAAATCCCATTATGCATCTATCGTGTCTGGACCTGGTTGTGGGCTAGGGGAAATAGTGAATTCAGTGTATTCCCTGTGAAATTATGGCTCCAAGCGCGAAGAGAACAATACGGATGGGGAACAATACAAGAGTATATAATAGACAGCTCTTCATATTACAACAATAGATCCATATAAATACTAGAGCCTTGGCCTCTCCATCCTCCAAACTCGAACTCATGACCCATAACAACCTTGAAGCTGACAGCTAAAAACAACAACGACAACAACCAAGGTAAGCGAAACTCGGTGACTCCCCTCGAATATATTCACTAGCGCCCACGCTAATATCACAACCCTCAGCTATTTAAACTCCTCCTCAGGCCTCTCAAATCATATCTCGACATCACAAATTCACAAACACTTCAGACTCAAGCTACTCCAAGCACCCGTCCTCACTCTTCAAACAAGTTCCAATTCAACCTACAATTAGCGAACTTAGTTCGACAAGATGCTTTCCACGCTTCAAGCCAACTCGGTCATCGAGGCCGTCAAGTCCAGCACCTCTGTTGAGGCCCCCGCCAGCACTACTGTTGGTGTTCGTAAGTTCACCTCCTCTTGCTTCCTGCCCCTATCCTAAATTACCCGATCATATTCCCTTCCTCTTACCAAGCCTCTTCCCTAATAGCCCAGCTTTTCCCACTCATCTTCATAGCCTTCACCTCAATATCAAAGCTGAACCAATCACGGCTAACCTTCCCCTCAGAATCTAACCCTAGCCGTCCTCCGGGATATGGTGGAGTCGGCCTCTGCATCGTTATGTGAACGACCTCCTTTCTCCAACCATGTTCTCAGAATGTCTCGTCTCTCGACATTCTGACCTACAACTCACGGATTTCTTATCTTTCGTTCACGGAGTCTCTGAGCATGTAGGATACTGGTTGCAAATTGGGGTTTAGCAGTGCGATGGATTTGGCCTCTCTGCGCTCGGAAAGCGGCAGTTGAGGATACAACGTGTGATTTCGGCCTTTGCAATTTGCATCTTGCGTGATCTCTTGGAGGAGCCACCGGTTCTTCCTCCTTCCTGCTAGCTTTCATAGTACAGGAGAAATAAAAGATCTTTGACGCGTCCGAATGCCTTCAATTTCGTGACATTGGTACTTGTAACTCACTTCAACTTGCAAAAATTTCAGCCCACCACCGATTTTCTCGAAATGGCGAGAAAATGACATTCCTGTAACCGTAAAGTACTGTCATGCCAAATATGGTTGGGTGCCACTGTATGACTGCTTAGAAAGTGAATCTCCTGCACAAATCGGGTAAATCTAGGGTCACTTTGAATAGAGCCCTTTGTCTTCAACTTTCCTTCCAACATCCTCCTAATCCATGCCTACCTTCTGTACTACTTCTCTGAACCCGCATAGTGCTTTGGAACTTGTAATAGTCAAGGTAATTCAGTTGTCCAAGTTAGGAAGGAGCAGAAGATGACTGATTTACCCCCTATGCCAATGCCAACCTGTAAGTCACCTAAACCACTTTCCCCCGTCTCACTTTTACTTATCCTCGTAAATGGCTTTCGACCATCTCCCACTTCCAACCCTGTTGCATCATCTCTTCTTTGGTCACCTACAACGCGTCCCAAAACATGGTTCCTAGTCCGCACAATATCAATGGCTAATGTAATATTTCCAGTCCCGGCACTCGTCCACAGCTGCCGTAGCTTTTTCTCCCACAATGATCCCGTCACTGACATCCAAGCCCAGCCACTCTCGACTGGACCGGCGTGCTGGGAGGATGTCAAGCAAGACTCCCAAGCTGCACTTGTGACTGAGAAGCGGAGTATGAACAGCATGAACAGTATCGGGAGTACGGCCCCAGAAGCGTAAGATACCTGAGCACTCTTTGACTCCTCTGCGGGGTGCTAGCTCCTTCCGATTCACCCCAAAGAGAGACACTTGCAATTATTCCAGAGCATGGCTAAACTCCTTCCAGACCTTACGACTATCAGAACTATACCAACTTTACCGGCCAACCCAATCGCCCCCGGAGCCACCGTCGACAGAACCAGCCCCAGGAATCGTACCCTCTACAGCTACGCCCCCGAACCAGCCTCTCCCAGCGCCCAAATTACGCCTCCGGTTCCAAATCTTCCAACCCTTTACAAGACCAGTTCTCCGAGCAACCAAGCGACTCCAACACCTCCACTCCATCTCAAGCCTCTTCAACCTTCGACCCCAACCAGTCTCACGCCCCCAGAGCTCCCCTTCGACCAAAATCTCACTCCCGAAATAAATCCCAATCCAGTAAACACCGTATTCATGCCAAGTCCTCTAGATCCAAGAGCCGACCCCGCAAGCCTGCCAGTAGACCTAAGTTCTGCGGCCCTTCTTCTCAACCTAAGCCTAAGCAAGTCGCCTTCCCGAAACAAACTCCAGAGCCCGAGCCCGCAGATAAAGTAAAAGTGAAGACCAAGTCGGCAGCCCCAAGCGCGACAAAAACGGCATTCGAGCTCACCCCACTGTCAAAGATTATCGATCAATCATTGAAGGATATTGTTACGCTTAGAGAAAAGTATAATTCTGATGCCTCCGCATCTGATGAAGAAACTGTCGACTTCGACGCCGTAGAGCAAAATCTCCGTCGCTTTGAACAAGTCTATAAAGATGTCTTCCTCCATTTCGCTACCCCGTCCGGTACTAAGCAAGAAGAAGTCCACTTCGTCGCCATGATCTGCAAGCGATCTGCTGTTACGACCGGTGAGATGACAGTTGGAGACTCGGTGCCTAAGACCCCGGGTTCGAGTTCACTGCATATATCGCCGGGTGCGAGGACGCCGCTGGTGGAGAGTGATGGGGATTGCTTTGGGTCTGAGACGATGGTTGATGGGAAGAAGAAGGGCGCTGATGAGCTGGAAAAAGAGGTGGAGGGTGCGGGGAAGAGATGTTCTGGACAGAAGAATGGAAACGAGAATGGTGGTAAGGGGAAAGTAAGAGCGGATGCTGGACCGAGCAAGTTTGATGACAGTGGCTACGTTACCCAGTACAACAGGAAGAGTAGTTCAGCCTGGAACAGCGTTTACGCAAGCGGTTTTGGGAAGGAGAGTGCCTATGATAGAGATCACGAACCATGCCGGAGCCCTAAGAAGATGTTTGTTAGCAGCCGAAGCATCATCCACGAAGAGCCAGGCTTCAACCCAGATATGAGTTTTGAGCAAGTTCAAAGTGGAGAGAGCTTGTTTGGAAAGGAGAATGGCGTGCCGGCAGTGAGTAAGAAGCAGAAGGAGAGATTAGTGGCCGTAAGAGGATCGGTCAACGAACATAAGAACGACCAGGTGGTGGGTGCTAAGACGACTAGTATGAGACGCCAGGACGTTGCAATGACTGGAGCCAAAAGCCAAGGTCATGAACGAGGACAAGAACCAACTCGTGGACGACCTAGAGAGCGTAACAGAGTAACCGAGGCTGCAAGCAGAGGACGGGAGTAGAACCACTAGCTCACTTTACCCGGCGTATCCTTGTGTTTCCTTTCTTTTGGGGAGCTACAGGGTGTTTGATGCCAACGTGCCTCTGTTGCGTTCTCGGCGTTTGCTTGCTGAGTTGACTGTCCTTGCTCGCATGGACTTGAGTGGTGGGATTGTGCCCATTGATGTTCGATCTTGAGCTGCTTACAAGTGTTAGATTTCCGGTTTCGTTGCTTTGCTGAGGTGGCGGGGGTTATAACCGTTTGATTACATCGCTGGTTGCAGATAGAAGAGGGTGGGAGAGTTGCTAAGTGTTTGCTTGCTACGTGGAGAGGGGAGGGGAGCGGTGAAGACATGGAGCGATTGATATTGATTGATTGATCGCTGATCTGGACAGTAAAGGCTCGGACTTTGGTTGATCTAATTAGGTTATCAGACCTGGAAATAGATACCAAGATATGGCGGGGAGTAATAGAACCGGATTTGCAATACCAAGATTCTCAGAGGCTGGTTCCTCTGAGGAGCTTCAAATTATAGAAAGTCCCAGCCGCCTCATGTGTGATATTCCCTAATCATGCCTTGACTATTTTATTTGCAAATAGATCTTATTTTCATGAGAAGGAATTATTGCAAGTAAGCGTTAGACTTATCAAGCCTGCCTCCGGTCCGTAACCCTCTTTGTTAACAAGCAATTTCCCTTGAACTCCGTGCCTTCCATACTCCAGAAAATGCATGGCTCATCCCTCCCAGCATCCCACAAGTCAATGAATAATTCAGGCAGTACCTCTGGGCTTAGCCTTAGCCTTGGCTTTTTCCTTTTTCTCCTCTTTAGCTTTCTTCTTCTTCTGCTCGTTCTTCTCCTCAGCCTTTCGCTTCAAGTTCTTCTTCTCCTCTTCCGTCTTGGGAACCGGCTTGAAGAAGCCCTCAAGTCTTGCTTGTTGACTGCTCTTCAAGTTCTTTGACAAGCGGGCTGCACCACTGCGAACTCTATCCTCTGAGAAGCCCTTCTCGTCAACAAGGAATTTGACGAGACCATCGATATCGGGAGTCTCCCATTTAAAATCACAGTCGACATGATCGGCGGGGCGGACATCGGGGTTGAAGAACAGCTCGCGAGCCTCCTTGTAGGGCCAATCTTCGGGGAGTGTGTATTTCGTCTTTCCGGCTTCGATAGCTTCGACAAAAGCTTCGAGGGTGCCGTATTCACGGATGAGCTTGAGGGCTGTTGTGGGGCCAACTTTGGGGATGGGGTCGAGGTAATCGCAGCCGAGGAGAATACAGAGATCGACGAACTGATCTGTAAGTAAAAGTATACAGAGAGGGAAACAACAACTTACCTGCTTACGGTCCATACCCAAACCAGCCAGAACCTTCTCCAAGAAGATCTCTTGAATTGGCTCCTTTCTCTGCTCACTGAAAGTAAGATGTCTCAACAAGACTGGAGAATCAAAGCACAACGTATCCATATCCTCGCTAGCAGCCGCATACACCTTGCCAGCTCTCGCCAGCACTGCACACTGAGCCTCCGCCTCCGTCGGGGCAATAATAAAGGGAATACCCATACACTTCAACAACCTCTGACACTCCGCATTATGTTCCCTCGTTACCCTAACTGTTCTCCTGGAAAACTTCTCGACGTCTTCAGCAGTTCCGGTTTCCTTCGCGTCTTCGAGACCTTCGGTGGCAGTGGCCTTGCGCTGGAAACGCTTGGCTAACTCACCAGATTTGAGCTTTGGGGGTGCGCCATCGAAGACGTACACGGGCTTGATGCCGTTGTCGACGATACGCAGGGTGCGGTAGAACATACCCATTAGGTGAGAGGTGGTTTCGCCGTCTTCGTTGGTGAGCATTTCGCCACCAGAGCGGACTGCAATGAGGAAACTGTAGATGGACATGGAGCTGCGGGCTGTCAGAATCAAGGTATACAAGTTGGTTCGAGGAAATATCTTACGCATCCTGGACATGGTATTAGTACAATTACTTCGAAGTTGTTGAGTAGGACTTACGATGGCTACTTTTCTTCCGAACTGGTTCTTAATTTCCCCCTCCTTGTAGGCATCTGGAGCCTCATCCTTGATGATTGAGAAGAGCTGCTTGATACCCATTTTGGTGGTTGAGTTCGCTGGAGGTTAATTGTTGCAGAAAGTTTGGCGATCAAGGTGGTTTAGAAGTTCAAGTGAGGTCGAGCTGGGTCGACGCGAGGAAGTCGCGCTCGGCTCGTGAGCGTGTAGAGTGGAGGAGACACCTACCATAATATCACACTTCACAATATTTTCTAATAGAACATGTAGATTTCAATATATCTTGATTCCCGACTATGCCTCATTTTATTGAGCAACTGAATGCTCGTTGGGGAATTAAATAGATCACGCGATGCCACTTTCGAGTCAGCCTCGGCGACAATTGAGTCTCTGAAGATTTACCGACTTAGCGGCACTAGAGCAATCCGACTGCGCTATACAAAAATGTTACACTTGCCAGCCAGGAAGAGCTTTTTCTACTGACGGATATCTCGTTCTCATATCGCTATTCGAGATGTATAGACCTATAATCCACCGTTCTGCGAAGCAATTGGCAGCAACAGTTCGCCCGATAGCTGTCCGAAGCTATGCTGCTCACACTACCCCGCAACCGTTTAACTGGGAGGACCCATTGAATGCCGCACGTCTCTTTACTGACGAGGAGTTGGCTATTGCGGAAACCGCAGAGTCGTATTGTCAGGAACGCATGCTTCCAAGAGTCCTTCGTGAGTTGTGATTTGGTTATAGTGAGGTAATCAGTTATTGATGGTGGCAACACAGAGGCATATCGGGATGAACACTTCGACAAGAAGATACTGGAGGAGATGGGTGAGCTGGGCTTACTCGGTGCCACCATTAAGGGATATGACTGTGCAGGCGTCTCGAATGTGGCCTCTGGGCTGATTATGAAGGCCGTGGAGAGAGTGGATTCTGGATACAGATCTGGAATGTCAGTTCAGTCCAGTTTAGTGATGGGAGGCATTGACGAGTTTGGCACAAAAGAGCAAAAGGACAAGTTCCTGCCTCAGATGGCTAAGGGAAAGATGCTTGGTGCCTTTGGCTTGACAGAACCTAATCATGGAAGTGATCCTGGGTCGATGGAGACTAATGCCAAACCCCACCCTACGAAGAAGGGATACCTCTCGATATCTGGAGCCAAGACATGGATCACAAACTCCCCAATCGCAGACGTTTTGTTAGTTTGGGCAAAATACCACGAGACTGGGAAGATTAGGGGATTCTTGATCGAGAGATCTGAATGCCCCCCAGGTACACTGGAGACCCCTCCTATCAAGAACAAGAATGCTCTAAGAGCTTCTCTTACTGGCATGATTCAACTCGATGAGTGTCCGGTACCAGAAGCCAACATGTTCCCTGATGTTGAAGGATTGAGAGGTCCATTCACATGTTTGAACAGTGCCAGATATGGTATTGCCTGGGGAACCATGGGTGCTTTGGAGGACTGCATTTCGAGAGCCAGGACATATGCCTTGGAGAGAAAGCAGTTCAAGGGCAACCCGATCGCCAAGTACCAACTTGTGCAGAAGAAGTTGGCTGATGCCGTAACCGACGCAGCATTCGGTACACTTGCCGCTGTTCAAGTTGGGAGACTCAAGGATGCTGGTGAAGCAGCACCAGAGATGATCAGTATGATCAAGAGACAGAACTGTGATCGTGCTCTACAGAATGCACGCATTTTGCAGGAGGTCTTTGGTGGGAATGCTGTCAGTGATGAGTATGGTATTGGACGCCATGTGGCCAATTTGTTCGTTACGTCTGTGTACGAAGGCCAGTCAGACATTCACTCGTTGATCTTAGGCCGTGCAATCACTGGGATCCAGGGGTTCTACTAGCTATAGTTGTATTGCTAAAAAGTAGTTTTTGAAGCCGCGAATGCAATATTGTACTCGAGTAGATACATGAGCAAGGTGTTTAAAAAAAGATGCTTGGCTCATGCGAGCATGAACGCTGTCCGAACATTCAAAGTCCTCCTTTTTCATCAAAACTTGCCAGCTTCCTGGGCTCGTAGCGCTTCTTTGCAGGGGCCTTATTCACAGTAAGCAACCCACTTCCGTTGATGATCTGATATGTGAGGCTTAAAAATACAGGTTTCATTCTTGGAAGAGCTATTACTGGGTTACAAGCTTTTATGTAAGATTTCAAGATGGTGGGTTGAGTGACTGTCTCAAAACGTATAGTACATAAGTCGTGTCTTATTGACGAGAGTGACTACAACACCATGCACCTGTTTTGAATACTTATTGACTGAGTACGATGAAACTTCCTGGTTAGGTAGAATCAATGGATGAAAGTGGTCAATGCCACCTCTTGTCAACACACATGGGCAGTTTCTGAGTTGAAACTCCTTGACACCTTAACCTGCAACAAAATACTCATCTAACCTTCATGAAGCTTCTCCGTTGTTCGCCGTAATAGGAGTATGACTTGAGCAACCAGGAGGATTCATTTTGCTTCAGATGTATCCTGTAGTCAGTCAATAGGTCATGGTCGTGAAAGGCCAAATCTCAGTCTGGGAATGTCATTCCTCCATATCACCTTAGCTGGCAACTCGCAAGCAATGCGGCTGAATAATTCAGTAAACCCACCCTGGTCTGTATTCGAAACCGGCAATTATATACCACAATGCTTCATACGTCATGATAGAATGTTCTTGAGTAGCGCTGTCTCCAACCCGGATGCTCTAGATATGTCGAGTCAAAATCCGTGCATATGAGGTTGCTGTGACGATACTACTCACCAAAACTGTAAATGAGGCATATAGAACTGTGTAGATGGTAATCGTAATCGGGTGGTGGTAATATGGAAGTGTTTGTCAAATTCGGTCATCATTCCTGGTCTCGCTAAGAAGTGGCGCTTCGAAAGGCGGGCTGAGTCCTAGTCGTCCATTCCCCCTCCCATTCACCAAACTCTGCCACCTACAGCCTCTTAAATTCTACCAGAATACTTCTTTCTGCCAACGCAACCGTCCTCAACCCACGACTTCAATAATCTAAAACATCCTCCGCATCTGCCACGGATTCCTGAAGTACGTCGTGGCCCCTATCCTTACAATACCACATCATCCTTCCTTGCCGCCGCTTCCCTCGCCTGTTTCAAGTGTGGCTAACATCGACCGTAGAACTTCTTCTGTTTGCTGCGCCCTCGAGAACCAAAAGACTCGATCTCACCAACAACCTCAACTCCCTCCCACAACATACACACCCGTCGAGATGGCGTTGAAGAGAATCAACAAGGAACTCACAGACTTGGGCCGGTACGTTCAGCTTCATTATTACACCGCCACCGAACAAAACCAACCTGGCCTTGGTGGGGCTGCTGGACAAGCGGGGTTGCATGCAGAATCATCAATAACTTCATAATGGGCGTATTGAAGATCAAAAGGATATCAGGCTGACTTTTTCTATTCTACAGTGACCCGCCGTCGTCCTGCTCTGCAGGCCCCATCGGAGATGATCTGGTATGTCCCCTTGGAGGCTACTTCGACTCTGGAACACAGCGATGTCGGATACGCACAAGACCACATCGCAGACTGTGACACGGCATAAGATATCTTATACTGACTTGTGCGGCTTGAATAGTTCCACTGGCAAGCTACCATCATGGGTCCTGTAAGTTTGATCTTATCTCAACCCTCGTCCATCCCCGACGCGGGAAACCCCGCCTTCAGGTCATCTGAGGCTGGGCACCAACATGACATGATCACAGTATGCTAACGTTTGTATAGTCGGACTCCCCATACAGCGGAGGTGTTTTCTTCTTAGCCATTCACTTCCCTACCGACTACCCTTTCAAGCCACCGAAGGTCAATTTCACCACCAGAATCTACCACCCTAACATCAACTCCAACGGCTCCATCTGCTTAGATATTCTCCGTGATCAATGGTCCCCAGCCTTGACCATCTCAAAAGGTACTTATCTGAATACTCCGTACACTGCACCCGGACTAACACGAGCAGTCCTCTTGTCAATCTGTTCCATGCTCACTGATCCCAACCCCGATGATCCATTGGTTCCCGAAATCGCCCACGTCTACAAGACCGACCGTTCCCGATATGAATCCACTGCGCGTGAGTGGACCCGTAAATATGCAATCTAGTGGCAGATTGACAATGGGATCTCCTCTTCTCTCTCGCGTTACGGATTAGCTGGCGTCAACTTGAACACTTTGGTCTGGGATTTTTATTGCACAAATGGTGAGGGGGGGCTGTGTCTGGGAGACATCCAGATTAGTAGTGATGAGTTGCGAGAGGGAATGGTAGTTAGTGAGTGCAGATGGATTAGGCCTTGCTTCATTGTCAAGGAAATTGCGCGGTGGACTTCATAGCATCAGGGCGAAATAGATCAACATTTGCGTTCCAGAATGGTTTTTGGTTCGTGTTGTGTGCAGTGTGCTTAGGCAAATGATATGCCCCGTCAGCTTTTTAGTATTTGCTACGAAATTTCGAAATTCTTTTCTTTCTTGCCAGTTCTGCTCTCGCCCGGCTCTCTCTTTGGCTTCCTACTTTCTGGATAACACAGTTTTCCCCCAAAAAGTCTAAGAGACACCATTCTCCAGCCTAAATCCTACAAAACATAGTTCCAGTTCGATCTCTCTCCAAATACCAAATATTGCAGAACTTCCCTGTCGTTTGACCGAGGTTCGCCAGGAGCCTAGTATTTTAGTACAAGGGACTTTTCGGCTTCCTGGCCTTCGTCACAAAAGTTGTATCCTAGCAGGCAGTGCACAAGAAGGGTGTGTATTGGCTTGACAGAGTATAGATAGCTATACACCGGTGTAAACTTTCATATACTTGCAAGTCTTGCATGTAGCTTGTTGGAATATGAGACACGAGATATGAGAAATGAAAGTTTTTTACCTCAAGAGTCAAGCCTAGAGAATATCGCCAGCGAATTGAGAAGTTTGGTAATAGTCGTTTGTCCCACTGCTTAATGGGAAGGTAGGCAGGGCAGGCAGGCTATCACTTTGTTCACTATCAAATAAATCTTCCAAAAGCGTTTGGATCAGCGTGCTGCGTTTGGAAAATTCCCCTCTAGTCGCAGAAACAAGAGTTTTTATTCTTCCATGCTTCCAGCGAGATATGCGCGTCGAGATAGCTGTTCATCCCCCCTGTCAGTTCTCTGCGCGTGCTCGTCGCTATACTATTCTCTGAGCCGTCGGACTTCATATCGAGTTTCGAGAGGGGTTGGGCTATAGATGAGCTGGTCTGTGGTCGCGGACTCGCGGGAGGGAAGGGAATGTTGCTCTGTAGCTCCGCTGGTCTGGATGTACAGTACTGGTTTCTAGCTCATCACATAAAAGGGGGTGAGTGAGTGGTTCAAGCAGAGTTTATCCGGGGGTGGAATCGTCAAGGTGGATGGCTTGATAGGGAGAAGGGAGGGCATGTATATATATATCAGACATATGTCTGCTTGTACTGTACCGGTGGCAGCTAGGGTAGTAGGACCGGAATCTTCCGCATGCATGGCTCTCTTCCCGCATTTATAAAGACTACTGCTATATTTGATGGATGGAGCGATGTGTGTTGTTACTGTCGCTGTCCTGCTTTCGGTTCGTGCTTGAAGGTGGGCAGATATAGCTACCTCATATGTCGCTCCCACAGGCGCGAGAGTTGTCAGATGTGCTGGAGTTACATTATTTAGGCTTTACTCGTAAGTGATGATATTAATACGAGAATCAAGGGAGAGAACTCGGAGAAGCGAAGAATTTCTACTGGGCAGTATGCCAGATATTCAGCTGGTTAATTAGGTTTAATATAAGTTCTTGAAAGGTCATTACATGAAGGAATGTGTGGGATGAGAGGGCATATGGGCCACAAGTTCACAGCTTGTGGAATAGCAGTGCTATTCCAGATTACTCTCTGGCTTATGTCCTAATCTGTATCGTATGAGAAGGTTCTACTCCATTCATTGCATCACTCTTGGCCTCGTTCCTTCTATCTGGAGCTAAGGGGCTCGCTTTACTACATTATACACCTGGTTATGTTTTGAAATATGTCATTGCGCTCGTGGAAGGCAGGATATCCAACAAGCATGGTATCTCTCCCAAGCTTAAGTTGTTCCACCGACCGCAGAAGGTTGTCCGAAGAAGAGAAGAAAAAAGCAAGGCAGAAACAGTGCAACGAGAGAGGCAAAAAGAGTGGCTACTCTAGCAGCGAGAGGTTTCCCTCCGTAGTCTGGGTCATAGCAGGGCCCGCTATTAGAAACATTGCTTACCCACCCCCCGAAGAGCTTTCGGCGAGATATTTTCCACCATTTTGCTTATAAGGAATGGAGGTATCGCTTCTGTTGGGGGAGGCTCTTTCGCCTTTATGGAGTCTTTTGTGAGGGTCCTAGTGCTCCTTTCCTAGTGTCGAGCCCAGTGACGATAGGCTAGTGGATGAGTTAGTATGATTGCATATGAGAAATAGTTCCCTAGAGAAGACAGCCAATTTTAATTAATACATTGCTGGAGATCTTTTACTAAGACGTAAAGTAATTGAGAAGCTTTCCACCTTCGTGCTATTAAGTCTAGTAACGGCTGATACTACAGGTGATAGGTCACTACCTGCAACTTGACGAGAGCACATGTCGGGCAGCGCCTTCGTGGTGTATTAGTATAATAGGCGCGAGAGAGATTCTGATTTCGATAATGATGATAAAAGCTTGTGATGTGCTAGTTTTCTAACTACTGAAAAATCGTTGATGCTGGGGCTACTTGAATCCTCGAGGTAACCCGAATATCTTACTTGCCTCGAATCCTCGAGACATTCATCATGTCCAATAGCTTCGCTTTTATCTAGGCACTGCAAGTTCCCTGACATGTTTTCGACGACAAAAATTCAATCCCCACTACTTACAGCAAGAGTACGCAGAGGGTAAAATTGTGACAAGAAAATGAGGGGTTTCAAAAGCATCATTATACAAGATATCCCAAGCCAGAAACTCTTGATGAGGACAAGATGAGAAACTTTAGAACCAAAAATTTTACATTTGGCGATTATAATACTGGCTTGTTTTGAACGCCGGCTTCGGTTGTTGGGAAGGGGAGCCCAAGAGGCAGGGGAAAGCAGAGTGGGACAGCACGTAGCCCCAAAATCTGGGGACCAGACAAGATTGCCTAGTGGTTGCTTTGGTGGAGGGAAGCAATCTAGGAGCAGTTCAGAAAATGAGATCTCGAAGGGCGAGACATCAAGTGCCGCCTTCTTTAGTGGAGAAACATTCAGGAAAAGAGTCAAGCGACAAGAAGCCGAGCAACGCGTGCTTTGCTCGCGAGAAACAACCAAGACGATCGCCAAACGACAAGGCCCTGGCGAGGCTCGCGTTGATCAATCAATACAAACACCCAAGAGTCCGAAAGTTACTTTGGTTTGGAACTTGGCCGAATTTGTTTCTCTGCCTTTCAGCCCCGAGTAAGCATGAAGTGTCCGAGGTGGGGAAGAAGCCGAACCAGATACCGTACCGACGGCAAGCAGCTGACGAATCCTGCGGGGAATCAATCGTTACGTCCTCCGTCTGTTTGCACGCTCTAGATACTGCATACGCAAGGATAGCGTTCAGATGGACATCACGCAGCGATGCAGTGAGGATCTTTCATGCAGGGTAGGCGGCAGTTGCTTCGCTGCGGGACGAATTGTCCGAGGAGACTCAAACATCCAGAGGCCCGTTCAGAAAAGGCCCTAGAGCAGGGGCTCACTCTGTTGCTCAAGCCTCTTTGGTTTTGGAACTCTTGAACATCGGAGCTCGTATCTTGCGTCCTGTGAGGAGAAGATAAGACGAACCCTCCATCTCACGCGGAAGAAAGCTGGCCAAGTTGCCATGTTTATTACCTGCATATCCCCTTCAATCTACTGTACTCACCTCAACCCATCAACAGTTTGATCACCACCCTCAAGAAGCTTGGAAACCTTGAATCAGTGCACGATCGTACGATTTCTCAGATCGCAGTTTGAAGTCTGGGATGTGGACGAGAACAGATGCGCTTCGGCGGTCGAGGAGGGAGGAAACCCTAAGGGAACCTAATGGAGGGGCAGAAAATAGAATGGATGTTGGTTTGGTTTGATCCGCACTAGCAATCGTAGGCGCTGAGCCTCTCGTAAAGGGCAAAGTCACAAGGGGAGGGGGAAGTTTGATCCAGGATCTAATCTGATAAGCAGCTGCATCTCTCCTTGCACAATTTGAATGTACTGTACTTACTGTACAGTACAGTACAGTGACTTTATGGTATTATGCTTATGAAAGCTTGCGAACACGAGGTGGAAGACCCAGAAGTCGAATGGGAAATGGCCCACGTGGGCAAGGAGGCAACTGAAACGGCAATGGATAAGCAATGCTTGACGTCAGGTTGGTGGATGCTTGTTTCGTAGGTTTGAGATCGAGGGTTCGGTGCCAACCTCGACGGATACCTGGGTAGAGATGCCGGGTTCATTGAGATAGAGTACTGTAGGTGGGAAAGAAAGCACGGTGTTGGTGAGGTGGAGGGGTACATGATTGCAGATTGATTGGAGATATGGTTGCTTTTAGCATCAGGGTTGCGCGCTCGAGTAGGTTTGGAGGGGTAGGTGACGACGACGACGATGCTTGATATTGGAAATTGGGGGGAAGAAAGGGGACGGCGAAGAATACCGTACGTCGAGAGAAGCAACAGAAGGTTCGAAACACCAACTAGAACAGAGAAGTTTCCGCTCTCAGCCTCAACTTGGTATGTGCATCCAATATCCTACTAAGCCGCGCAGTCATTATGCTAGAAATGGAATAGTATCCGGCGTTTTCACCGTCAAAGAGACGGCCGGTATCAGAAGTTTCTGGCCTATGCAGCAGGTGTTTCCGCTGCCAGATATCGGGTTTGCTTAGTGCAATGAATTGGTGAGCACAGAAGCAACAGATACGAGGTTGTTGATGCGGCCTCTTTGAGGAAAGATTGCATAATGGTTTTAGAGCTGGAAAGCTTGTTTGCGCTATCAAGCTGGTCTCAGGATTGCGACTGTGTGAAGATAGGCAGCTGGAGGCTGAGCGGCCGAGGAAACTTCTTATCATGATTCCATATTCAATTCTATTCGATCTCCTCGAGGTACAGTACACATCTGTCATTGCTATTTGTGCAGTCGAGGTCTATCACACAGTTTTCGACACTCATCTGATCGGGTAGATGGAGGCAGCTTCGTTTGGGCAATTTTGTCAATAGGGAAACGGTTGTGTGTGTAGGAAGGCTCATTTCACTTTCCCATGAAAAAGAAAAAAAGCGAGGAGTTGTTTCGTTTCTGATGAGGATCCTATTTCTATTTCTGATATTGGGAGGTTACGAGAACCTTTGTCAACATATCGTTGTCCACAAGGCAGGAGGAGGGAACATGGTGGCGTGAGGAGAGCCCGATATGGGTCGGTAATACGTCTCTGATGCCGGTAGGGTGGAGTAGATGTCCAAATAAGTGAAGAGAAGCCGATATGGAGATAGTAGGATTCTGGTGTGTTTCTTCTTTTAGTTCTCGTTCTCATAGTCCAGTGGGCTGGCTTCTGCATCATCTATTGAAATGATTTATGAGCTTATGCTTGTTATAAACTTATACAGAGGTCGTGTTGGATGGAAAGGGCAACGACGATATCCGAGAGTATGTCTTTGGAGATTCAAGACTGGAGATGCTTGTGATCGCCAGCTAGGATGGTTGAGGGGCTGGACCAAGGAATCTTGACTGGATTTCGTCGTTTCCGAGGCAGTTCTCTAAGAACGAAGTCACTACGAAGTAATTATTCTCCTTAGTCCTGGGGTCTTACAGTAAGTCTGGGTTTGCCACCGTCGCGCTAAATACAGTATATGCTTACCTAGGGGCTAGTGATATCCCAAAGGGGCCAAGCGGGGATTTGGTAATCGCACTCTTTGCGGCTCTTCTTCACTTGTTTCCCTCGTTTTTCTTCCATCTTGCTACAACTCTGGCTTCAATCCCCAGCTCCTCTCTCTATCCATCTGCCTCTATGTGCCACTATCATGTCTCTTGCGCCTCCTTTGATAGCCTCCAAAATGTGCCAAAAATGCAGATTTGCAGTATCTCGCATTGCTCTGTACTCACTGACCTGACACCGCCTCATCTCCGGCGGGCGTGTCAGAGCATCCCAGTCCGAAACTCCATCGAGACGCTGAGACTAAGCGGCGACCAGCAACCAATGCTTTTGCCCAATAACTGCATCTAGATCGGTGCTCACCCCTCCACCGGGGCCCCAAGGGCTACGAAAACCCTGACCAAGGCACTCATGGCAAGTTTGGCGGCTGTCTTGTTTCGAGCCTCTTGACCACACAGAGTCGACGGAAGCGGCGCTCATGGCCTGTCGTATGGCCATTCGCCCTCCCATGAGACCGGTATCGTTGCCATGCTCAGACGCTATCATGTACAGTACGCCTCATCGAACAGGTGTCAGGCCATTTCCCCAGTGCCGCCTTTCTCCCTTGTCTTACGCATAATTGTGATAGTACGTGAAGGTAGCGCTCTCGCCTCTCCTGCTTCGAGGCGACCTTTTCGCCCACTCCTATATGCTTGTCTTAGCACCCCAGTCAAGCCACAGCTTTTCGTTTCCATCGTTGTTGCCCTCATCCTGCTTCCTTTCCTTCTACCTTTCTGCTTGTCACCGGCATAACCAGTTTTATAACCTTCCTAATAATTGCTGATATTGGAAGCAGCCACCGGTGCAGGCATTGTGTATAGGTACGTCTCTGGTTGTCACTTCATTTTATTTCCGTCCTCTGCTTCACCAGACCAACTTGTCGTCAATCCCACTAGCCCGACTCCCGTACATCTGCCTGTTGTTCCTCAGTTTCTGCTGGACTCTTGCTGACGATCTTTGTTGCAGGCTCTCATCCTCCCACACTCCTTCACCACGTTCACTTCAAACAATTCTCTTCTTGGGAGCTTCTGTGTCAATTCAGCAGGCTCTGAACGATATTGCCCTTTAATTTATACATCGGAGGATAATTATTTAGACGACGAAGGAAGAGGCTTTATACAGAAAAGAAGGCATCGAAGGCCTTTAAAGTCGACTTGAAGTCGCAACGAGCGAAGAATGTCCGAAAAATTCTCAAGAAGTAGTACCGGGTCGTTGAAAGTATCGGAAAGAGCAAGATGGCCACCATTGACGAGGATGTTGATGTCGGGAGAGATGAGTGGTGAACGGCCGAAGGAATTGAATATGCGGGAAAGATTCGACAGATGGATGGTGAACGAAGGTTACAGACGATTGTACGTAGTGCCGTAAGTCTTTCTGGAGAGCAATGTTGCTAACTTATACTCAGTTTCGTCTTTATTTTCGCTGCGCTCCATGGAATGGTCTTCGCATTTGGTTTCATGAACTATCAGATCAAAGACAATCTTACCATTGCGAGAAGCACCTTCGGTTTAACATATCCTATAGCCCGTTCTGCCGCGTTAGTGCTGCATTTCGATGTCGCTATGATTCTGTTTCCGGTATGCAGAACGCTGATTTCCCTGGCTCGTCAAACTCCCTTGAACGGCATTATACAGTTCGACAAGAACATTACATTCCATATGACAACAGCATGGTCCATCGTCTTCTTCTCCTGGGTACACACAATTGCGCATTGGAACAACTTCGCCCAAATTTCAGCAAAGAACAACTTGGGTATTGGAGGATGGTTGTTGGCAAACTTCGTTACTGGGCCCGGATGGACTGGATACATCATGTTGATTGCGTTGATGTGTATGGTTATTACGTCACTCGAGAAGATGCGTCGTGCCAACTTCGAACGTTTCTGGTACACTCACCACATGTTCGTTGTGTTCTTCTTCTTCTGGTCCATCCACGGAGCCTTCTGTATGATTCAACCTGATTTCGCCCCATACTGTGTTAGCATTGGATCTACGGCAATTGGAGTTTTCTGGCAATACTGGATGTATGGTGGATATATCTATCTTTTGGAAAGAATTGCACGAGAGATCAGAGGAAAGCACAAGACATATATCTCGAAGGTTGTTCAACATCCCAGCAACGTTTGCGAAATTCAAATCAAGAAAGAAAACACGAAGACAAGAGCCGGACAGTACATCTTTTTCTGTTGCCCAGAAGTATCAGTCTGGCAATACCATCCCTTCACTCTCACTTCCGCACCCGAGGAGGATTACATTTCCATTCACATCAGAATGGTTGGAGACTTCACTAGAGCGGTTGGAAAGGCTCTCGGTTGTCAATTTGACAAGCCAAGAGGAGAAAAGAAGGATGCTTCCCAGGTCGTCAGTGTTAACAAGAACGGTCCTGGAGCTGACGGTGTCGACCCTGCTATTCGCCGCATCCTTCCCCGTGTCTATATCGATGGCCCGTTCGGTTCTGCATCTGAAGATGTATTCAAGTATGAGATCGCTCTCTTGGTCGGTGCTGGTATTGGTGTTACTCCATTCGCCTCAATTCTCAAGTCCATTTGGTATAGAATGAACTACCCCCAAAAGAAGACGCGTCTCCGGAAGGTCTACTTCTTCTGGGTCTGCCGTGACTTCGGATCTTTTGAATGGTTCCGTTCGCTACTACTCGCCATCGAAGCTCAAGATATGGACAACCATATTGAAATCCACACATATCTGACCGCCAAGATCAAGGTTGATGATGCCACAAATATTATGATTAACGACGCCAACGCAGATCGCGATGCCATCACAGGTCTAAGAGCACCAACGAATTTTGGTCGCCCCAACTGGGACATGGTGTTTAAGAGTATCCGCAAGATCCACAGTCCTGCGGAAGCTGGTGTGTTCTTCTGTGGTCCCAAAGTTCTCGGTTCGCAACTCCACATCAAGTGTAATATGTATACAGAACCTGGTAAGTCCTTCCACCCCTCGTTTGATAATGTCGCTAACTCTACTCCAGGGTTCGCCTTCCAGTGGGGCAAAGAAAATTTCTAGACTGTTCTCGATTTTGCGTGCCCTTCTCTTTGCATCAAAGGTCAACTCCCCTCGTTGGACGCCCATAGTACATAGTAAATCTTGGAGTTGTTTTGTAGACTTGGTGTTGGAGGTATTGGCACTGTGGGGCGGGGAGAATTGGAATGGAATGGATGTCAGTGAATGAAATGTATTTTGCTAGCGCAGGGCGCGGATTATTCATTCGACTTGCTCCTGTTTTTCCCCGGGGTTTTCGTTTGTTCGCTCAACTCTGCTAGCTACGACCTAAACCTGCCTGCCGAGTCGATTTGGATGGATGGTGGGATGGGATATTTATCTATTTTGTAGCTTAGTGGAGGAGAATGGCGGCGATGATTCTATTAGACTTCTTTTCAGCAGTGTGGTCTCTCTTCATTGGTGTGCCCTCATGAACTCTGCTGTCGATGATGTCGTCTCCCTACTACCGGATCCCCGCTTCTTTCTCTTCTCTCAAATTTTGATATGCGTCTCAATCGATATAGTCGTTGAGGCTGTGTAGGTACCTGCGTTTCAGATGCCACGCTCACTCGGTCACTAAGCGAGCCCCTTAACTTGAGTTCCAAGTACCACTACCCATCACTGCGCAAGATCCCAACTTCTTTTCAGGTCCTCTGGTCTCGTCCACGGGGTCGCTAGATCTATTTGGGGCGTTGGCCTGATTCCGCGTTGCTGTGGTGACTATAGCTAGCATATGGTAGGACCGTTAACCAGTCTATTTGAGGAGTAGACTGGTGAGGGTGGGAGATAACAGCCGCACAAAGTCCCCTGCTAGTTCTGTGTCATTTCGAGGTGCTGAGCGAGTCGTGGGAGCAGTGGAGGATATTCTGTCGAGGTGTTTTGGACTGCTGTAGTCCTCAAGTAGATTTCCACAGTCATAGCATACACTTAGTCTTCTATGGATTAGTTGGCACTGCGCTATCTCCATGAACAATTGCCCGAGAGCCTGCCATAGGCCCGCAGTAATTAGTAACTTGATCGCATGTTTACATCAAGACGTAGGTGATTGTTGAACTTGTTCATCCAAGTCTCTGAATTGCCTTCCCGGATTCTAATGTGCTTCCCTTGGGTCCTCTTTTCTTAAGTGAGGTAATTCCGCAAATACACTTAATTCTAAGCAACAATACGAAAACACTTACTTAATCTGGCAGTTACTTCAAATTTGCGAGCCGTTGGTCGAAAATATATCAGTGCTCGTATTATTGTAGGGAGACCAGTTAGACTATTATTAGGCTATGTTTCTTGATAGTGATCTAATGGTGCTCGAGCTTTGTCGAGATTGTAAGTGGCTCTCGGGACTGGGATTCTCAGATTCTGGGAAGACGAATGAGGTGTACTTTGCTAATGAGACGCAGATCATATTGCTGCCCGCACCCTTCCTCCAAGTTCGACTGAGTTGATTCATTGTAGGAATCTTATTATTAGGTGAAGTGGTTTCTTTTGATCCGAGCCCGAAACCTTGTTTTGGTCAGAGGCCACTGGTTGTCATGAGCTATTGAAAAGTGGTGTAAACGTAATATATACTTTTACTTGCTTGCCATATGCCCTCTGCTTTGGCCAGTGATTGTTTCGTAGGATGGGAAACTATTCCGTCAGGAAGCTAAATGATGCCCTCGGAAAACCTGCGGATACTAGACTATTATTGGTCAAGCTCCCTTGCGGGTGAAGAATTTGCTAGATGGCTCGGCGCAACTGATACTACGAGTACTAAGTAGAGTGGTATCGTGTGTCTCTTCACACAGCTCGCATAATGTCTCCGTAAGATATAGGTATGTTCGTCAGGAGGACGCAGAAAGGACGATGTGCAAATTCACTTCCACCTCAAGTTTCGTTTTCAATGTACTGAGAAATCATAAATTGAGGAAGTGGAGAATATGCTATACTATTTACACTTTAACGCACCAATACGCCTAGGAGAAGAGCCTTGTTTACCCCTACAAGTCTGCCATCTCGACTTGATTTTCGCCGTTTTGGCAACCTCTGTCCTCATCCTTAAACCACCTTCCCAGAGGCCAAATGATCTACCGCAATGTAGGCAAACGTCATGGCAGGACCAAGTGTGCTTCCTGGACCAGCATATGTTCTTCCCATGACCGACGCTGAAGTGTTGCCAGCGGCATACAATCCAGGAATCGGCGCACCGTCTGCCTTGACAACACGAGCATACTCATCAGTGAGAAGACCGCCTTTAGTGCCAAGATCACCTGGCCATACCTGAATGGCATAGAAAGGGGCTTTCTCCAGAGATCCAAGATTAGGGTGTGGAAGACAAGTTGGGTCTCCAAGAAATTGGTCAAGGGCTAAGCGGCCACGGCCAAAGTCATCATCTGTTCCTTTGGCAGCCATTTCGTTGAATCTAGAGACAGTTGACTCTAAGCCTTGAGCATCTACCCCAATGATGTACGCTAACTCGGCGAGCGTGTCCGCTTTCTTCAAAACCCCGTCTGTGAAGGCAGAATCAGGAGTCTTGCCAGGCAGGTATGACCAAAGAAGGTATCGCTCACGATGTCTAGAGTCGATAACCAGCCAAGCAGGGATTGAGGGGACTTTCTTGTTGTGTTCGTATTGTTGGTAGCCACAGTCAATGTACGACTGGGCTTCGTTCATAAACCGTTTGCCTTGAGAGTCGATAATGATGCTATGCGGCAAGCATCGCTCCCAAAGTGTAATCAGAGACACATTTGTTGTGGGGTTGAAGAAAGTTGGAGTCCACCAGGCGTCACCCATCAATGCAGTTGCAGCACCTAGCTTCTGTCCAATCTTGATCACATCCCCAGTATCCGATGGAGCAGCATTCGTCCATTCATCAGATGTAGGCTGCAACCCATACTCCTTTCTCATCTCAAGATTCTTCGCAAAACCCCCGGCGCACAACAACACACCCCTCTTAGCACGAACCTTAACCTCGTTTCCCTCCCTCCTCACCACCATACTCACAATCCTCTCCCCCTCCACACAAACATCCACCAACTCCGTCCCCATCCAAACTTCCACCCCCCTCTCCCTAACCCTCAACATCAATTGCCCTACTAGTGACTGTCCCATCGTCACCGGCCTTCTTCCCATGAAGCGCCCCAGCACCGTCCTCCAAAACACAATAACCATGAATTTCCACCACATTCCCCACGTCCTCTTAAACGTCGCCATTACTGGGGCTTCCGACGCATACATCGCGACGCCCTTCTCGGCCCCCGGTCGTTTCGAGACCCAGCCCTCCCAATCCCCAAGTTCTTTCAAGTCGAAGACTTCTCCCTCGATACTCCTCCCAACAATACTTGCGCCCTGTTTATCAGAGTAATAATCCGGATATCCAATACTCGCTCTCCATTCAAACCCCAGCCCACTCAAGAACTGCACCATCTCCGGTCCCTTAGTCAAGAAAGCCATTTTCCTCTCGAGCGAAGAGGCGGGACCGACGTCTGAGATGATGGCTTCTAGATAGCTGAGAGCGCGGGGAAGGGAGTCTGAGACGCCGGCGGCGAGGGAGACGTGGTTGTTGGGGATCCAGACGCTGCCGCCGGAGTAGCCGCTTGTTCCTCCTAATTTGTTGGTTTTCTCGATGAGGAGAGGCTTGAGGCCGATCTCATAAGCTCGGAGGGCGGCAACGAGGCCAGCGGCGCCGGAGCCGATGATTATGATATCGTAAAAGGGGGCTGAAGGTGAGGCAGGTGAGGGGGTGGAGGCCATGTTGAGAGCGGAGTTGTTGAGTGGATGCGGGGATAATTGACTGGTGTGGTTCTGGCTCGTAGTCTGTGAATGGAATAAACGATGTGTTTCTCAGCGACACGTTTCTTTTATATTCAATTGAGTGGGCTCATTCAGGTCACTGCCTTCTCTTGGGATCCTCAGTGGGAGACGGGGCGAGAGCTCGGAAGTAGCAAGTATCTCTCACCTTCAACCAACTCACGACTCACAACTGAGCTTCCTCGCGTGGCTTTTATGCAAGCTTTCAAAGTTCTTGGGCCACTTGTCTAACCGGCTCATTAGTCTTTTGGAGGACGGGAAGAAGGATGGCATTGAGATTGTAACAGGTGACCAGTATAATAATAATAAAAAATTCATTCAGTCGACAAGGCTTTTCACTTTCCAAAAGACCATGAATTGTATAGAGAGGAAATCCCCAGGCCACTTGGAATCCAAGAATATGACTGCACTCATTGCAAAGGACGTTTTTATCGCCAGCCACCCTCGGAGTAAAAAAGAGCTCAACACAATTAGTCGACAAGATCCGGTAGTAATAGGTAGTTGCTGGGATCAGTCCAGTGAGCGTGTCCGAATTCGAGTAGGTCCTTGAGGTAGCATAGGTAACTGATGAGGTCGAGCAGGATTGTGCAGTGAGAGCAGTACTGGACAGCCCATAATTCACGCATGACTTGCTCAGCTCCTCGTAGGTATTCCAGCCGATTGAGATGGCTGAGGACATATTAGCAAGGGCTTCGTGTATTATAAATCCGAGCAGGAATCTCACCATTAGGACCATTGACGGTGATACGCTGCTGAACAGGAGTTGTCAAATCAACAGGAATAGGAGGATAGCTAGCTCTAGCCATCACGCAAACAGTAAGGACTGGCAGGCTTGCAAGACGAGTGAGAAACGAGTCCATGATGTAGAATAGTGGTGACAGTAGCATTCGGCTACAGTAATTTATCCTCGATCACTGCTCCGTGCGCTGAACTCAAATCCAGACCTATTTCCCCGCCTTTCATATTTTGCCTTATTATTCGTCCCAGACGCCTTCTGATATAAGTGATTTCTCGACTATATGTTACACGACTAGTCAATTGTTATTTTCAGATTAAACTCTAACTATTTCAGCTCCAAATACTTCGGCGTCCGCTCCAATTGCTCCCCCAACTCCACCACAACCGGATCCTCCCATCCCACAACCTCCATACAAGCCCTTAACTTCCCCATTCCCACAAAATCCGGATGACTCCTCTTATGAACCATCTTCCCCTCCTCCAAACCCTCCAGACTCTTTGCAAAACTCGTCGCCCTAGAACAGGCGAGTCTAGAAAAAGAATAAACACACTCTTGACACTCACAATTCACCCACGGAACGTCTTTGAAGACCCCCGATGAGCCCTTGCTCTTATTTTCGTCAAAGAGTTGACGCTTGATGTCTGCAAGTCGAGCTTTCCAGACGTCCGCCTCTTGCATGAAGGGATGTGTATGAATCATCGCCAGCGTCAACGACAACGTCCCAAGGCTATCCTTGTCCTTCAGCTCTTCAGCCCAAGTAGGGGTTTTGAGATTTCTCCCTTGCCGAATATTGCTATGCCAAGCGCGGCCAAAGTAGCTACTTGGTGGTTTCCAGGTCTTCTCAAGTTGTTTCAGAGATAGAGGTTTCGTGGCGTCTTGGAAGGAGTGCGAGATTCGCGCGAGATAGGTGTTGAGGATGAGGAAGCGGGAGAGAATCTCAAGGCGATTGGAGATCCAGGGTCTGGGGTCACGAAGAGGGAGAAAGGCGCCGTAGTAGCTTTCGTTGGATTCGGTTGTGTAGAGAGCCCTTGATCGGTGGATATGGAATGTTAGGACAGAGAGGTTGTCATGTGGTCCGTCGAGAAGGTGGTCGGCCAGCATGCAAATTTTACTGGATGTATGTCAGAAGAGTAATTTTGAAAGATATCTACACAGTTTGTTTCCTTGGGTGGAATGGAAACAAGAAAGTACGTCCCAAAAACTAAAAAGGGTAAGAAGACGACTTACCTTGGTGCTCTTGCATCCCACGGGCAGGTAAAACACCCGTCTTTCAATAGAAAATCGTCATGCGATTTCTCAGTCTCCGTGAGTCCAAATGCCTCGGGATCAAGCTTTAGCCTTATACTACTTACGTGATCAATCAAGTCGGCCTCGTTATTGCCAAAGGAGTTATACAACGGGATTGAAGAGACAAGAGGGTTGACGAATGGCGTCTCATGCATCGGGTGTACCATTTTCCCTCCAAAACTCATCATGTATCGAAGATGAACATCATATGGATCCTGCTCCTTATATGGAGGCACCTCAGGATAAACAGACTGAAATATCATATCCCACTTGTCGTCATTGAGGAGCATCGAATTGCAGAAATCTTGGCAGCTATTCGATATTCGATTATATCGAAGCTTGGTTCTTTTGTGGAGACGATCTGCAAAGCAACGCAGGAATTTGTTGATCTCTTCGCCATACCATTGATATATCACCGAAGCTACCTTTTCCGCCATTTCTTTCAATGCATTGCGATTAGTGACTTCATCGCCTTCAAGGGATCGCACGATATTCCACGAATCGGCAGCAGCTAGAAAGTATTGAAATATCTCCTCTTCGCCCTCGGCATAGCGGTCGCAATAACCAGTGAAAGCGCCACCAGAGACTTGTTTTTGCGAACTCATCCACCGTCGTTCTCGGAACGGCTTCATGGTTACATAGATGCGCCTGTCTGGCGAGACGGAGAGAAGTTTATTGTGCAACAGCTCCTTCGCCTCCTCGTCGTCGTCGTCATCATTCTCTTTGTAAAATTGCCATTCGTTTGACTCTGATAGGAACTCACTCAGGTCTTTGGAAGAGCTTGCTGTAAAATTTGGAACATTTCGAAAGGATATAAGTGCTCCTCCTGGATGTCTTGTTGCACCATTCTCGATTAAGAGTGGCCCAAACATGAGAGCAGAATGTGAGTCCCCAGCAGGAAACAAGTCTCTGCTGGAGCTTCTATCGAAGAGAGAACCACCCGAAGCTATTTTATCGAGTGTCATGGCACCGAGTGAGAGCAGCGATCTCCCATCCAGGTGATCTTCCCAAATGTCGAGTTCTCGAGCAAATTCTAGAGCCTCCGTATCGCCCGCTTTCGAAAATCCCCTGACTGCTCGAAGGTGATCGCGTGGATGAGGCGAGGTGAATAGGCACGTCGGGCATAAGATGTACGGTGGCTTCCCTTCCAGTACGCTGGAAAGAGCAATGCAATGTACTGGGCGCAGCGCATCAGAGTCTTTCTTTGGTGGTGGCATTTTTGCCATGTTCCTTGAACGGTCATTATCGAGACAGCCCTCGCGGCATTGGTAGTAGTGGAAAGATCGTATGCAGTGGCGGCATTCGGAACATTGGCGTGCCATTAAGATGGGCTCGTCACTATCACTGACCTGAGGTCGTTGCCCCCACGACCGAAATGTTGGTGGGCGATGTTCTCTCACGAAGTCGACATCCATAAGGCCAAGAGCTTGCAAAAGACTCCTCGCTCGCCGTTTGCGAAGTGGTTCTTGGGTAAGTACCCTCGCAACATCATTTTCTACGTCTTTCCTGATGGACTGAATATTTGGCTTTGGTTCCGGGTTGGCCTTTGAAAAGTCACCTAGGTCGAATGGATTCCAGAGGTCAAGAAGCCCTACCAGCCTGTCGCTTCTCAGATCCTCCTTGCTTGGGTCCTCGATCGCCAGTATCGTGGGTTGATGTATTTCGAAGTCAGCAAGAGCTATAATAGCCCCAGCAATTTCCCGCTGAAGTCCTGCAACGTAGAGCTCAAGCAAAGATGTGAGAGTAGTCTCCATATCAGCCTTCGACCCCGCGTCTGTCTTGATTTCGACCCAACCTTTGTCGAGGTTGACGTCTCTCGAGGTCGCGGAGAGAACATCGTCGAAGTGATTTCGACTCATGGCAACGGCCTGCTTGCAAACATATGCCTCAATTGAAACGAAGCGAAAACGAAATATTGATTGATACGCCCACAGCTAAGATCCTGATGCAGACGCAATTATATAGATACTAAATTTGGGAGGTCGGGGTTTCCTGAACTGTGCCACTCCCTGGCTTTCATTTCTTCAAGTGTTTGAGGTCTTTATCTCAAGAAGATATATATTCCGCTGTCTCAGGTGCATGGAGGCGTTTCGGTGCACTGGCGGGGCTGAGTGCGGCTGATGGGTTGGATCAAACATCGATTCCAATCCCCATATTAACAGAGCCAAGACCCAAAAATGCCTGCGAACTCAAACTAAGAAGTACCCCTCAACAACTGTTGTACTTAGAATGAGCGAACAAAAGAAGCACAAGTCGGGGTTCTTCAGCCGATTCAAGAAGCATGCCCCTTTGTATACAACTGGAAATCTTGCAGGAGGCTTCGGGGGCTCAGCCGCGCTCTCAGGCTCCACCAACTCAGCAGCCACATCCCGGCAGCTACAGAAGGCCTCACAAGAGTTGGATGAATATCTTCAGGAGCTAGACGAAAATGACGAGGGGTTTACTGATGTTATTTCAATGAGTCGGAACGTTGAGAAATCGCAGTCTTATATCAATTCCTCATTTGCCGGGTGTGATCTTCAGGAGGAAAAGCTGTGAGTCCCGGATGGCTTCCAGCCAGGTTAAATGAACGTGTTACTGAAGTCATTTAGTAAATACACGACTCGTTTGCTTGTTGACCTCGCCGCAAAATGTTCAAAGAAGGTCTACAAGCCAACGTCAGCTCATTTGGAGGCTTCTGCATTCGTTCAGACTAGCGAGACGAGGAAGATCGGTGCGGATAAGTTTGGAGGATCAATAAAAGCAACTACTGTGTCTCTCTACAAAATAAGAGAGGAGACGGCGGGACCTGAAGTCCAGGATGCGAGAGTGATGGTAGTCGCTATTCGTGGAACTGCATCAATGCATGACTGGCTCGTGAACTTTAACGATACTTCTCAGCTCGAGAATAGCCTGGCTGCATCGGATCTCCAGGATGGAGAAAATAACAGAGTTCTACTCGTAAGTTCTAGAGTGCCGGTCCTCTTCTTTAGCTGACGATGCAAAGGGCAACACTGCCACCAACTCACCGTATACCTTCCATGGAGGATTTCTCACCTGCGCCAAACTCATGACCGCTCCAGTTGCCCAAAAGATGAAGGAAACACTCCAAGACGCACCATCTAGCAAAGGTCCAATCCTCATCTTCACTGGCCACTCAGCCGGCGGCGCTGTAGCAGCTATGCTCTATACACATCTCCTACAATCCATAGCGCCGACCGAGTTGACCGCACTTCGTGATAAATTCGTAGCAGTCCACTGCATCACCTTCGGCGCGCCGCCTATTACCTCGCCAGCGCTTGCGCCTTTCAACCAGCGCTCAGTCTTCCTCGCCTTCGTGAACGAAGGCGATCCAATACCGCGTTGTGATGGCCCATATGTCAATTCACTTTTGCGTCTGTTCGTAAATCCCATGCCACTAGCGGGCACGCTGAAATGGCCTCTTCCAGAACCAGTCCTGTACAATGCGGGCGAAGTTATCTTGATTCCGAAAGGAAGAGGTGGTAAGTTGATTCTCTTAAAGCCGAAGGTAGAGGGAGTAGGAAGCCTGAGGGAAATGGTGATGGGGAATCCGAGAGCGCATAAGATGGACGTGTATTTAGAAAAGCTTAGAGGCATTGCGGATTGAGTAGTTCTAGTTCTAGTACTTAGTATGTCAACCTCGCTATGAATGCTGAACCCCCAATCTGGTGAACTTGACGCGCGCCCGATTTCTGCATCTCTACTCATGCAAATAACACACTAGCACAAAACAAATAGCTCCGAAAGCATGCTGGTGTGAAGTTAAAGGATGCACTAAGGAAGCAAGATGAACGATCATAATAGGACTAGTAAAATAGTTGCGGGAGGGAAGTATGAACATAATTCCGAAGTTCTGGTTGATAAAAATCACCGTATCAACTTGGTATGGGAAGAAAATGGCACAAAGTTAATTCTGAAGACTCGAGAAATGTCCTTGATTACTAGATTTTTGCCCACCACTTTTTGGGTGCTCCAACTACTGCGCTCGAGAATACCGCTCGTGGCGCGGCTGCTACGGCGTTTGCCCCGGCTTATCATGTGACTAAAAACTGATTACGAACGTAGGTGAATTATTTTCAAGAGTTCAATTCGAGAAAATAGTCGTCGAGGCAAAATGGAAGTAAAAAACTTAACGCGAACGGTAAGGGTGGAGCGAGTCCTGAGGTATAAGAACTTTGATAAGCGAGGAGGTGAGGGGGAATGGGAACGGAGGGAGACAGCTGCAAGGTGCGAAGTAAAAGTTTTCAGCCAGTCAAACATTGGCACTTATCCATAATAAATGGAGATTCAGTACTTTTACGCTTCTGACCTTGCCTCACTTTCAGCAGTTTGAGCCTCATGACGCAACTCTCGGCTCCCAATATCAAATCATTAGCGTCACTCACTAAAAGTGACTCACTTTAAACCCCCCAAACCACAATTCTTTAGATTCGGAAAAAACAAGACTAGAAAAGGCAAAGCACAAGACTAGATAACAGTCTAGTGCCCTAAAGCTCCACATATTTGTGGGATATCTGAAGGCAAAACCCAACCCACTACGCCACCTATGGTAACAGCGTCATTCACTTTCACGCCTCCTTCCACTCACCAAAAAATACTTTGAACAGCGCGAAAAAGGCGAAACCCAAGTCCCGAATGCCGCAAGATAAAATAGCAAAAAATCAAAAAGAGCAAAAAACTGCAAAACTCCAGTGTCGCTACGGAACCTGCGGTTCCTTTGCGACACTTAGAAAACCCCATCTAGTGGGATTTTTAAAGTTTGATAAATAATTATTATAATATTCCTATACTACTAGTGGGGCCTGGTATCATGGGCGTTCTATATCGTAGAATGGCGTGTTTCGACACCACAACCGTTAAGCCATGGTGACTGACCCAGGCGTGGAGGTACTCAGTTATTGGTACTGGGGTATTTCGATATTTAATGGGGTGAATGGGGTGGATGGGGAAGTGACGTATATCTCAGAGAGAAGGGCTTGGATAATGGAAGTAGATTTGGTTTGTCGTCATCTTGGGAGTGGAGCTAAGTATACAGTGAGCGAGTGGGTAATCCTCAAGTGACAAGTTTCAATTTCTCCATCCCTTTCCTTTTAAATCTATCGCCTTTACCGATCATGGCTTATTCCCAGCTATTTACAAAGCGAGCATACCTGCAAAGACAACCACTGCGCTCATTACCAACCCCATGCCCTCAACACTAACCCGTCCAGCCGCCGACTTAGCAGTCGACGAAGATGTAGAGGAGGACGTAGTAGAAGCAGTCCCTGCTTTAGTAGTACCACTGCTCTTCAAAGTATCACAAGCTGCTACGAAAGTAGCATTCCCCATCATCGCTGTCAACTTAGTTTGGACCATTGCTGCCCTTTGCTGAATCTCCGCCTCCTTCGTCGTATTCCCCTTTGTCACCTGATCCAACTTTGTCGAATTATTCGCCAAGTCCACGAACTTCTGCATCGCCTTCATAGCTTGGCATTCGTCTTTCTGCATGACGGCCGGGCAGGCAGCTTGGAGAGTGGAGTTGGAGGTTAGGGTGTCGAGTTTGGCGGAGGCAGCGGAGGCTTTGGACGCGATGTCGGCGATTTTGGTGGCGTTGTTGTTGGTTACCTCTGCTACGGCGGTAGAGTTGGCGGCGAATTTAACGAAGCGTTGGAGCATGAACGTTTCTTGGCATTGGTCTTCCTCCATGTTTGCAGCATCGATGACTGTGCATGCAGACATCAAAGTTGTGTTGGATTGAAGAGTTGCAAGCTTGGTGGAAGCAGTCGAGGCCTTGGCTTGGATCTCAGCGATCTTGGTTGCGTTGCCTTTGGTAATTTCGTCGAGCTTGGTGGTGTTGGACGCAAGTTCGACGAGCATGTCAAGGCTTTGCATTTCTTGACATTGTTGCTTCTCAGAGGGGACCTTGGTGGAGTTGCCCTTGGCAGCGACCGAGGTGGCGAGCACCAAGGCGACAAGGAGAGACTGGAACTGCATGTTTGAAGAAGTACTTTGAAGAACTGGAAGTTGTACGTTAGGAACAAGTTATTTAACAAGAAGACAACCGGACCAGCCGAGACAAGACAATGGCGAATAAGGCCGAAGAAGAGATACTAGAAAGATGCCGAAAGACAAGAATGCTGCTGAGGATGCCAAGACTCCAGACTTCTGGACTTCGCCTGAAGATATATACTCCCTCTGTCCATCTTCGCGTCCGCTTGGATTCAAGCCACGCCATACTCTCACCCCAATGTTTTGGATGCCAAGCAATCCACTCCTCCCACCAACCAAACTCTTCTCAAGACCTTACTCTCAGCTATTTCATGACGTGGCCCTGTCCGCCTTCAAAGAAATTTGACACCAACACCAAACATCCCGAGCGTAGCCAGCCCAAACAAACTATCCAATACCCAAACGCCACTGCAGGCTCATAGGCTCGAGAGTTCTTGCGAGCAGTTTCGCTGACGAATATGGAGCTGTCACAGCCTTCAGCATATGCTATTCTGAGAGCTTTGCGGGCAATAGCGGACCGAGCAAGGCTGTGTTCTGGCTAGAACTGGTTCAAGCGCCAAGACTTGATACAAGCTTTGTGGGGGAAGAGAGGCTCTTGAAAGAATTGGGGACTGATTGACCATGAGTTGGTGATCCTGTCGGGGAAGCGTGAAACAACTCGCTGAGTCGCAGATCTTCGGGTGATGAATTTTTAGTTGGAGGTCGCAGGGGCCACGAATGTACTGTACTTGGAAGTGATTCATTTTCGGGTGAACTCGATTTAGATCAGATTACCAGATCATGAGAGAGAGAGAGACATATTGTACTGTACTTCAGCTACAGCCGCGTATGAATGTGTCGTTTTCCCTAGACTATCCCTAAATCACGTGATGCCACTCCAAAGTCCGGGGAAGGCGGATATACAGTACTACCAAAGTACTGTAATCGTTTCAAGCCAGAAATGCGCCGTCCGTACGTAAAACCAGAAAATCTCTTCCCATGTTCCTGAGATTCTGGGATTGTTTACTTAATATACATCTACGGCTCGGGTTGCCATTTCAGGCTTTTCGGAACTTCGGAAGAGAGTGCTGCGTGGTGATCCTACAGTAAACCGGTAACGGGCAAACGCCCTCCCGAGGACTGACAAGGGATACTGTCTGCTTCAACTCGCAGCGCTGTACTGTACCTAGAGCAAACAATCCTAGCTTTCCTATAAAGTCTCGAGAAATCTTCTTCTCAGGAATGTTCCCTTAGGATAGCTACCAGTCCTAGAGGTGAGAACCATACGTTTCTGTCGTGGTATGAACACCCGCTGACTTACTGAGAGCCTACAGATAGATCTGTGTACCTTCCCCTCACCCCTCACCCCTCACCTCTCACCCCCTCTCCATCTTCCCTTACTGTACCGCTTGATGTAGTTTCACATCTAAACGGACAACACAAAACAAAGTCTGAACCCAACGATCACTCTCCATCAATCCTTCCACTAATCCATCTCTCCGTCCTTCACCCCAGCAATCCCTCCAGATCTCCAACATGGTGACTGTCAAGCACAAAGTTCTGGTCTACCCGCATGAGCCAGTCGACCTGACTCGTCGCGGGCCCAGCTGGCAGTCTGCCCCTCAGTCTTCTTCAATGGCACAAGCACCAATCGACCTTGCAAGCATGACCCCACAAGGCAGGGCTGAATATCAGTTGCAGTTGATGCTGCTAGAGGAGAATCGGGAGCGCCGGGCTATCATGGCGCAGGAGGCAGAGTGCAGACAAGAATTGACTGAGGATATGCCTGCCTACGAGAAGGATCTGATGAAGATTGAACAGGAATATGAGAAGAGGCTTGCGGTGGAACGGGAGGATGTGCCAATAAGTAGAGCGTCGGATCCGAGAGTTATCGACATCAGGGCGGAACTCCCGAAGGCAGCAACAACTTTGCAGAGATTGCAGTCACAAGAACATTTGTCGGAGGGGGGTAATAAGAGAAGGGCTGAGACGGCTAGTCAAGAGCAAGAGCCTCAAAACCAGGCATACGTCAATGTGGAAGATTATGAAATGATGTTGAGGCTTTTGGAGCAGACAAAGAAGAAGCGAGATATGATGCGCAAGCAAGAACAGGATAGAAGCACTTCGTCAGCCCGCATCCAACAAATACACCAAGCTGACTTCGCCTCTGCCATGAAAACGAGCTACACTCCCAATCCCAGCCACCCCTCCCTCTCTCCCAAGGTCACATCCTCGAATCACGACGGCAAACGGCGCCGCGAACCCGATGTCAGCGACGAATACGAGGCCGCCGAATTTGAAGTATGGAAATCGGAGAACGGCGTAGACCAAAACATGCGTCTAGCCATGAGCAAAAAGCAAAGCAAGAAACGCCTAATGCGCGAACGCCAAATACGGCAACACCAAGAAGACCAAAGTCAAGGGCGTATGGGACCAATGAAGAACCCCGGGATGGGACCGAATGACCTGCCAGCAAATCATGGGAATCATGCTTTGGTGGATTATCAGAGACAGTTGGATGCACTGGAGTTTAATAAGAATTCGAGAGCTGTGAATAAGGAGGCTAAGAGCATGCCAGTTTCGAGGATCTCGGTTGATAGTCTGATTTCTCAGGAGCCGGCTTTCTTACCTCTGGAAGGGAACTTGTATTGTGAGCCACCACGTCCACTTCCGATTAGGAATGCTGTTTCGAGGGATGATGATGACTTGTAGTTTTCTCATTCTCGAGTCTTATCTGTTCGCCCTTTTCCTGTTTGATTTTGTGCAGGATTAAGGCGAGGTATAGGTCTGCGGTAGGATGTTCTTTTATATAATATCCTATGTGTGTTATTCTGGATCATTACAAGCTTATGGCTGTCCTAAAATTTTGGGTCTCTTGATCCCTTTCAATTTTGGTTCCTAGTGGGCCCAAAGAAAATTTCCCAGAAGTGTTTGTCGTTTTCCTAAAGCTAGCAAGTCAAAATGTTTGTACTATTTAGAGTTTTTCAGGCGGGACGAGCACGGAGACAGGAGTGTTTCAGGACACTATCAAAAACCAAAGAATAATGAAAACTCAAGTAGTAGGCTATATAAAATCATACCTAAGGTTTTCAAATCACTCACGTGGACGTTCTTTGTCCAGGTGAGAATGTTTTCCCATCCATAGCTTTTATAAAGTCAGTTGCTGGAAATTGAAGTCAAACCCAATTTTGAGAAGTCAATATCAGTCTGTTCTCCATTTCGTCCTTGCTAGGTAAGGCGGAACAGATAATCTTTGACTAATCCTACATCTTCACCAAGCCAACAGGTTTACCACGGAAACCCTTAGAGGAACCTCTCATCTATTAAAAGCGGTAGTTGCCTTAGAAATGGATTCAGCAGTCTCCTTCGGCTTGCTCAGCATCGCCGAATGACTGCTCCTACCTCTCTCGACGTAATATTACCACCTCCCTCGCACCCTGAAACCACCATTTTCTGAAACTGCACTAGGAACATTCTATCCTCGTTCGTCGCTAGAGACCAAACCGGCGTGTCCTTCCACCCCGTATAGGAACGCGCTCTCTTGCATCACACCTGTGCCTATTTCGTGAGCCTGCTAACCAGAGA
Source organism: Bryoglossum gracile (assembly GCA_037952635.1). Taxonomy (NCBI): domain Eukaryota; kingdom Fungi; phylum Ascomycota; class Leotiomycetes; order Helotiales; family Bryoglossaceae; genus Bryoglossum; species Bryoglossum gracile. The sequence continues at coordinate 26,450 of JAPZPB010000072.1, read as the reverse complement.
TTCCTCTCTCGACTAGCAGATCGTGGTAAAATAGCTCTCGCGGCTCAGCAACAATGGTTGCGAAGCTTCTGCCATCCAGAAGCCAGGAGGGCGGTGGTTGTGAGGACGCATCTCTGTGGTTGTTTCCCCAAGTTGTGTTTTATTCATCCAAGATTCGCAGTCGATCGTTTTGCAGCCCTTTCCCACCCCCTGAAATTCTCGCTTATGGGCCTAACTTCATCGTGCCTGAATCGGGAATCATTTCATTCGATCTCACAGCAATACCCGAGCACACTATTCTTCAACGCAATTACTAACAATTACAAACAGCTTCCAGAGTTACACATCATGGACATGCTCGTATTGATACCCCGCTGAGGTCTGAGAAAATGAGGGAGGCTCTGATAGGCTAGTATTCAAATCCACAGGCTAAGAGCTCGAGGGGTTGAGGAATCAAAGCAAATAGGGACCTGGGCGAGGTGAACGGAGCATAAAGTCCAATAGCAAAGCGCCCCCCGAGTTCAGCGACTACTCTCACCAAAACGTCACCTTCTCCATTCAGGCTTAGCTGCGACGCAAGACTGAAGTTTCTGTATAGTCACAAATCCGCGCGCCACCCGAGCCAAGGCCCAAGGGAAATACAGCTGCATATATTCTCATCCTCGTGAAATTGGTAACATTGCCTTGGCGAGAATTTCCCCAAATCCGCGTATCGCCCAGAGTAACGACCGAGCGAGGATTTATTGCCGAAGCAAAGCTGCAAAAGCTCTCAACGTCGATGCCCTGCAAGAATCACAGAGAGATTTTGGCATCGGGAGAGAGCTCTATCGGAATGGGGATGGGCTGCGTTCTGTAGATGTGATGCGACTTTGCGAGAAGTGGGAATTAAGGCTACTGATGCTATAGCTTCGTCAGCTAGGCGCATAGCTCCCCCTTTATCACGCGCCGTGTTCCCCTCCGTTTTCTATCGGAATGGGCAGCGATAAACGTAGTTGGGGCCAATTGGTGCATTATTTGCAAGAAGACTGCAGGGGGCGTAGGAATCTAAAAGATGGGCTCTGGGTTTTGAGGGATGTTAGGTTGGCTGAAAATACCAAGCGCAGAAATTAAGCTAGAAGTTAGTTATGTAGTCCCGTATTTAAGTGCTGATTATTCCTTGTTTGAAATCCGCGTGGAAAACTCGTGGCTTTCGAGCCCGGTTTCAGGTGAATTTGATGGCGAAGAATTATAATTATAAGCAAAGCGAATATAACTTTTGTTGTCTGGACTACTAACAGTCGTATGGGAACTCCCTGGCTTGAGTGATGAGTTGAACATCAATAGCCTTTGTAAAAATACCAAAACCTCATCATTATTACGTCGCAACCCACATTCCCTTAGATTTCCAAGCTTCCTTCCATCACAGTGCAAGCCGGTCCACTCAAGACTACCGTTTCAATATCTCCTCTCTCCTTCTTCGTTACTACTACCGAAATCTCATTCTTCCTCCCCATCTCAATTCCCTGCGTAAACGTATAAGCAAATGGGCCCTTCCCTTCCTCTTTCCCTGCTAAATAACACCCTAGTCCCGAACTTGCAGAGCCGGTTCCTGGATCCTCTCGCGAGGCGAACATTCTCGTTCTGTACTGCTTCCTCCCAAACTCGTCTTCGCCTTGAGGCACGAAATACATAGTCCCGATGAGACCATTTTTCCACCCGTCATCGAGAGGAGATGGGTCATAGGTATTGGCGTGGAGCGCTTGGAGGTCTTGGGCTTTGGCGAGGGAGGCTAGGTCGGGTAGCTGGACGAAGATGAAGGACATGCCGTTTACGATGCTGCATACTGGGTTGTCGAGGGTATTGAGGAAACACTTCCAGGTGGCTGCGTGCTGGTGGTAGTTGTGGGGGATGGAGGCTTGGACCTGGTCAGTGTCTGGGTTGAGGGATACGGGGACTGGGCCGGCTTTGGTGATCAGTGTTGTCACGCTGGTCTCGGAGGTGGTCTTCAGGAGGTAGTGAGCTGTTCCGATAGTAGGATGGCCGGCGAAGGGAATCTCGGCGTGGGAGGTGAAGATATCGATGTTGCGAGAGGTAGATGGCGTGGCTGGGAGGTGAAGAAAGACGATCTCGGAGAGATTGAATTCGGAGGCAATGCCTTGCTTTTGCTGCTGAGTGAGAGTAACATCGTGAGGGATACGGATGATAGCTATGGGGTTGCCGGCGTAGCGGGTGGGAGAGAATACATCGAGAGTGGTGAAAGAGAGCTTCATCTTTGTATTTTGGATTCCGGTTTGGAAAGGGAGAGGTGAAGCCTGTGAAGAGTAAGTGTGAGATTGGCTTAATTTGAAACTTGGAGGAGCCATTGCTTCCGACTACGTGCTTTTGAATGAATTGAAGATTGATGGTTGGATTGATTTTCTATGTGGATTGTTAGGAACTTCTATTGTTTTTATGGACGAATTTCATGCAGCTAACAAGGGCGTTGAAGCCGTGACTCACAACTTATGAGTCTCACCTCCACCTCCACAGTGTACTGACGCTATTCCCAGCTTTTTGTGTTCGTATCAGAGTTCGTTGAGATAGGCGAAACGAGTTGAGCTCAGCGTTAAGGTAAAAGAAGATTGTGTGAGCAAGGAGGTGAAGCATAAGGAGAGAGTGAAGGTGGAGGTGCAGGTGAGGGGAGAAGTGCGCCACGTGACTATTCCCTGTACTTACAGAACATAACTTCCATCAATGTACTGTATATGAACCCACAGCACTTGCTCTTCCTGAAACTCTATAATTTCACTACGGGGCCCCATTCATTAATCCTTGAGAGCCGACTTGGGCCCAAAAATAAAGCTATGTCATCGCTTTCCAGCGTTTTTAGGTTCTCAGACAGGTCTTGAATATGGGGCCAGACTTAATTATTGGCCTTCTGAAATATTTATATCAACCCAGATATCCAAATCAAGTCAGTACTTAAGATAATAATTAAAGCTTAAACCAGGCGAAGAGTCAAGGTGCAATCCAGATCCAGTGTTCAGACTCACTGAGCGTAGTGAAGTGGTAAAGTCTTACATTTATTACCAAGAAGCGATACAAGTAAACTATAGTCCCTGGCTTAAACGTGGAAAACCTCCTCGTTATCTAAACTATCTCCCATATTCTGATTGTCCAGAATATTCAAGTGCTCTGAATCAATCATTCGGGGAATCACTAAAGCGCTCTCGATTATTGACGCTTCCATACATATTTATTTTGCTCATGAATAATCAGGCGGCGACTCCTTCTGTCCACTGCAAAGGAGGGCATTTTTTCATGGAAATGGTTCTTCTTGGCGTTTAGAACAATTAAATTAGTTTAGGAAAGAGGAGTGGTGACGAACAAACGAAGGAGCGTTCCTGCTGACTCGCTGGGTTTTATTTATTCGCAGACAGCAAAACAAAAACACTTTGATGAGGGAAAGTCGAAACTCACCACAGGTTTACTGAATCATCTTCACCTCCCACTCACTCTATCAACATCAAAGAGCGGAACATCCTCCCCTTTAAATACCCATTTACTTAGACAGCCACGTTGCCCCACACTCCACTCTTGAGTACAACTCGAATCCACTCTCCGTTAGATTCCCCACTGAGCCCGAAATTTTCTTGCAGAATTAATTCTGTAACCTTAGGATCGCGAAATATTAGGTAATGATTGCACCATCCTGGTGATCCGATTCTTGCAGATAAGCATGCTCGTGTCTGGTCAATTGGGAATTTTGTCCTGAGTGACATTTATATAAGTAACAACGGAGGACATCAGCAAGACTACTGCGATTCTTGTTTTCACTAGCTTGGGTTGAGTTGGAAAGATGTTCAAGATCAGAGGAATCAAGGATGTCGAGCGCGATGGGGATAGCAAGGGAGATGCAGAGTTGGTTGTCGACTCTACGACGAACTTGGACTCTGCGTCTGGGAATAAAAACGAGAATGTCAGCATCGATAATGGAATGGGGGAAGTTCATCGATCTCTCAAGCATCGCCATCTTCAGATGATAGGCATTGGCGGCGGTTTGTCCACCCCCTCTTCCTTTCTGTCCCCTCTCACCTCATCCCACTTCATCCCTCCCACCCCGCTCCGTCCGCTTTCAATCCATCCTACTGACACAACCCAGCAATTGGGACTGGTCTCTGGCTTGGTACCGGCTCTGCTCTCACCACTGCTGGCCCCCTCGGTCTCCTAATCGGCTTCATCCTCCTCGGTCTCGCCATGGTCGGCGTGATGGAGTCCCTCGGAGAAATGGCCTCGTTCTTCCCTGGCTCCGGCTCCTTCCCTCATTTCGCAGGCCTATTCGTCGACCCCGCCTTAGGATTCTGTGTTGGAATTAACTATGCGTATGGGAATGCTATTAGTTTTGCAGCGGAGCTTAGTGCGTGTGCGGTTGTGATTCAGTATTGGCCTAATGCTGATAGCAGTGTGCCGATGGCGGGGTGGATTACTATTTTGTTGGTGCCGAGTTTGCTGGTTATTGCGGCGCCCGTCCGATGGTACGGGGAGAGCGAGTTTGTGTGCAGTATTATGAAGGTGCTGGCGTTCTTGGTGATTGTCATCACGAGTTTGGTAGTTGATTTGGGAGGCGCTCCATCAGGGGACAGGCTCGGGTTCAGGTACTGGAGGGACCCGGTAAGTATTCCCCAACTTTTAGCTTGCGAGAGAATTTGCTGATGAGAAAGATAGGGCCCATTCGTGCAATATTCAGGTATCGCTGGTCCCAGTGGACGATTCCTTGGTGTCCTATCCGCTATTGTCAACGCAGCATACACCTACTCCGGAGCTGAGTGCGTGGTTCTCGTCGCGGGAGAGACGCAAAATCCAGTTCGTGAGATCCCACGAGTCATCAAGAAAGTTTGGTTCCGTATCTTCTTCTTCTGTAAGTTCTCTTCATCCCAATCCTTGATAGCTGGCTAAATGAGAGAACAAGATATCCTGGGAGTTATTCTCGTCACGATGATCATTCCATCGAACGATCCGAGTCTTGGATCAGCATCCAACGCCTCTGGCTCACCTTATGTGATTGCTTTCCAACAAGCCGGCATCCCCGTCTTGCCGCACATCATCAATGCTGTGATCTTGGTCTCGGCTTGGAGCGCAGGGAATTCATACGCCTACGCTTCTGTACGAACGCTGTACTCGATGGCTCTGTCTAGACGAGCCCCCAAAGTCTTGACAAAAGTGAACTGGTTTGGATTGCCTTGGGTCGCAGCTATCGTTACTTTATCATGCGGCGCCCTTGCGTACCTAACACTGAGCTCGGGTGCAAACCAGGTGTTCTCGTGGTTGAGTGCCTTGACTGCACAAGGTGCACTGTTAAATTGGGGATCGATTTGCTTGAGTCAGATTCGTTTTAGGGCAGCCCTGAAAGCACAGGGAATGTCGCTCGATGAGTTGCCTTATCGATCGAGATGGTTGCCATACGGAGCGTGAGTTTTCCATTCCCTAAATATGATTGTGGTGCTGACGAGATCTAGATGGTATGGCATGGTATGCTGCTTTCTCTTGGCGTTCTTGAGTGGCTTTGGGGTATTTGTGCGTGGAAATTGGAATATAGCAACTTTCTTCTCCAGTTATTTGAGTATCGGAGTTTACGCAGGTTGTCTACTTGGGTGGAAGTTTGGGAAGAAGACTTCGGTTAGTTTCAACCCAACCCATCCGCCACGTGGAATTTGAATTTTAGTAACAAAACACAGCTTGTCAACCCAGCTGAAGTTGATCTCATTAATGGTCGCAGCACAAAGCTAGGACATAAGGAGATACGGAAGCTCGAGCAGGCAGGAGATAGACTGAAGCCGATGAGGCAACGGGTCTGGGAATGGGTTCTATGAAAACCTTAATGGGAAGAGAACGAGATAATATTAACCAACTTAATAAACTACATAATTACACTGTAATACTCAATAAATGGATCTATCAAGTCGCCGTGGCTCGCCGCGAACAGAAATTAGCACGCCCAGATATTCAAGTCGAAAAGCATATTCAAGAATACTTGAAAATTGAAGCGCGATACGAGGATGAAAACTTCATTACCAATCTAAAATACCAGAACACCCAAGCCCGTCCAAATAACAGATAACTTGAATACTCTCCACATCTTCGATAACATTACCAACGTAAAAATCCCTCACACTATAGATATTAGATATCCCTCACATCGCCGCGCCTTTCCTATCCATGCGAGGAGCGACGAAATACCCGAAACCAAGCCGGAATTGGATCCCGACGAGGAAAGCGACGACAGAATAATGCTAGGAAACGGAATCGGGATGGAAGCTGGAGAAGTTTGTGAGAGGTTGGGTGATGGGTGTTGGGTGATAGGTGGTGTCTGTCGATTGGGTGCTTGCTTGTTAGTGTCGGGTGCTGCAGACGAGGGTGGGAGGGGGGCGGTGCTGTGTGATTAGGTGATGTGTTGTGGCTGTTGGGATTGGGGTTGATGTAAATTATTAAGGCGTATTTTACTGTTTTGTACGGTATTATATTGTGTTGTATTGGCAGCGCGTCTAACTTATCACTTGATGCTGTTGGTTGGAGAAGCGCGGTTTCAGACAGCTCTTGATATCGGGCACGTGGAGAGGAAGGCTGCTGACTGGGTAGAAAGGGCAAGCCAGGAAACTCGGAACACATAAGTTATGCGGATGGGGAAAAGCGAGCTAAGATATGTGGCAGAAGGGATTGATGCTGAATTGTCAGCCGCAAGGCGTATTCAGGCTCAGGGAATGGGGTGTGGGATCTGCCCGGTTGGTCGCATGAGGTTTCAGATCGGGGAGACGAGTCGGGATGCGGGGATCCGTGAGATAGAGAAGTCATGCTGTGTAGGAATTGAGGCTTAGGAGATGGGAGAAATGTTGGTGGAAAGCTGGCTTTGGGGATGTAGGTGGTGGGTGGTTGATGGGAGGAGCTGGGAGTGGGATAATTGCTGAGTCGAGTGAGTGAGACTCGTCAGTTGTTTACAAATCTTTTACGACGCAACTAATCCCTGTGTGACGACAGAGAGTATGTTTTCCTTGAATAAAGTTAGTTGGGCCTCGATTTTAGAATTGTGGTGTAGCTTTCGAGTACCGGGTCTCAAGAGCGAAAGAGTTTGCGGTATCATGAGATGGCTGCTTGAGGGTTTTCGGCGCTGGGTGCAGGACGGACGGCTCGGAGAAAATCGCTCAAGATACGACCTCCAGACTCCAGAGAAACCTTCAACATCCCTTACTCTTGAACAGAACTACCCATTCAAACTATTTAATTCAATAATAAGGTACTGGAAATCCTATGAAATCTTTCGTGATGTCGATAGTAGCCCGCAGTGAAGAGAGAACGCTGTTTGGATTCTGCCTGTGGAGCCTTGGCGGATGCGGCCTGCAAACAACTCTTTCTAGGTAGGCATAGAAGGCAATGCCGTAATAGAACTAGGTCAAAGTGATCCTAATCATTCAGAGAATCATTTCGAGCAAGGAACTTCTAGCAGAAGCGTGTTGGTGGTGGTGATATCGCTGCCTATTTTCTCACCGGGCGCGATCGCGACCCAGGAGATGAACATCCTAGGGAGCATCATAACTGCTGTATTTCGACCAAGCCATCGGATCCAGAACGAGAATTTCATATCTAGTACCCTCCATAACACGTATACATAGATACTTTCCAACTAGAAAGAGTTGGTGGGGAGAGAGAGTTGCTTTGAATATGTGTTTGGGGCTGCTGGGTGCGGATCATTGACATGCATCATGAGCTCACAACTAGAACCTCCCACAGCCAGCAGTGGGAATGTACATCATTAAAATTGCAGAATTTGATAGCAGACGCCTAGGAGAGCATTCCGGTGGTATCCAGAACTGGAATGAAGGAAGCGGCGTTAAGATATCTCAACTTGGAATTCCATCTCTGATTGCCTCGGGCGCACTCTGATGCCTTGCAGACCAGGTGGAATATTCGGAATAATTTGATTGTTGAAACAGAGGCCATGATTTAAGCAGTTCTCAAGAACCAAATTCAAATGGAATATCCAAAGCAAGTTGAATATTCGATCAGAATTGATTATTGAAACTGTCCTCGACAATCAAATTTTGATGGAATATGGAAGGCGCGGTTTTCTGCGCACACCAACCAGATTCTCAAAAACCCAAGGCGTTGCGTAACATCCGGTTGCATCAATTAAAGTGATACAAATCGATAACTATATACCCAAAGGACTTTTTGGGCTTATGAGAGATAGTGTCCTATGTGTTGGCCGGAGTGTAGAGCAGGTTGAGTCCGCCGGTCGCACAGTGGTGTGATTACTGAAAGCAGTGCATTCTTAAAACCCTCATAACAAAACAACCACGTCGAATATAGAGCATTGAATTACACAAAACGAATTAAATAGGATCAAGAAATACAGGAATAATATCGAAACTGAAGTAGGACGTTGTAGTGGTAGCAATATCACTCTTCAAAATACCGCCGGTCGCAAAATCAAAACTCATCTAGATCGGAACGCGATCGAGCACGCGGTTTCGTTGAAACCCAGTCATTCAACAACACAACATATGAGCTGGTATTGAATTATATGAAAAGATAACCAAGCAGTTGGAGATTCCATGAAAACTGGCTATAGTAAAATTAAATGCGGTGGTGGGAAGTTATGGCTACTTCTTTGGCGACCTTGCGAACAGTCGCGATAACTTCACAATTTAAAACACGCGATGCGATTGAATTTGGCCACTGGCACGTCCCAAACCTGAGACACAAGCCTGAAACTTGGGGCAAGCATTTCAACGATTGATAACTTCAATCTCGACAAGCAGTGGCCTTATCCAGAAGAGCCACGGTCAACTATTCTTGAGCATCGCACTGGGATGTCTGATGGAATCAAGGCGCTTTCGGGCCCGAGTGAAGTTGATATCAAGCGGTAACTTGGACAATACTAAGTCACAGTGGAATCAATTGAATCCGAATGGTTGAGGATCTAAAAGAGTAAGAGTCATACTATGCAAGGCAGCAGGAGGTATGCATGCGTTGCCTTTCCATTGAGTGTGGCAGAGGAGAGACTCGAAAATGTGGGAGGGCAAACGGTGTTGGGTGAGTCTGGTGATCAGGGATGTTGTTCATTGCCAGCTTTGCCAGCTGTTCCTGGCCAATGAGAATTACCAGATTTCTAGCTCTCGTTTGTGAACCAGAAAGTCAAGCAGGAGCCACTGCCCAATCGGCTCTAGCGTGGTGGTTGATCTGAAAATGAGGTCCGTCTGCAGTCGCTCCTATAATAAACAGAGACCCCCGCTCCCAGCATGATTTTCGACCTTTGACTTCGACTCCTCCAACCCGACACTCGACAACTTTTCGACAAGCACTCGGCCAATTAATCTCGCACGACCTGCATACCTTCGTTCATCGATACATCAATCCTCTGTATTAATTCAATACTCCTTCTCCCAAATCAACAATGCCTCCCAAGGCTGTCGCAACCAAGGCCAAGGCCGCCCCCTCCGAGCATGCCTCCTACCAAGGTAAGCTTTGCCCCTCCACAACACCACATCGTGACTCGGTCGCAGATATCTCATCTTGATCGCGACGAGCAGCCGCAGCTCATGGAAGCTTTCCATTTTTGGATCGCACAATTACTGACGCGTCCCCCTAGACATGATCACTGATGCCATTACCAACCTCAAGGACGTAAGTTTCCCTGTTCCAATCCTCCCCTTGGGCTCTGGCTAACACGTACTCCGCAGCGCAATGGATCCAGGTATGACTTCTCGCACCCGAAACATCGTCCTTTGAGTTGCTCGACGCGTCGCTTGTTTACTTCAATCGAATACTAACTCTCGCACAGCCGCATCGCCCTCAAGAAGTATGTCAAGGCCAACAACAAGATCTCGGCCACTGACAAGATGTTCGATGCTCAATTCAACCGCGCTCTCCGATCTGGTGTCGAGAAGGGTGTCTTCGCTCAACCTAAGGGTATGTACCACCATGCTCCTTTCATCCAACAGTACTGACACTCCATCACAGGTGCTTCAGGTGGAACCAAGCTTGCCAAGAAGGAGCCTGCTACTGCCAAACCCAAGACCGAGAAGAAACCCGCTGCTGAGAAGAAGACTGTCGAAAAAGAAAAGAAGCCCGTCGCCAAGAAGGCCACCGCAGTGAAGAAGACGACTACTGTCAAGCCTAAGGCCGCCGCCGCAAAGCCCAAGGTTACCAAGGTTGCTGCTAAGCCCAAGGCAGCTCCCAAGGAGAAGGTTGTTGCACCAAAGGTCAAGAAGGCTGCCACTCCCAAGGCTGTGAGTACTCTTCAATCTTCACATCATGAATGCGTCTAACATCTCGTTAGGCACCTGCGATCGTCGAGAAGCCAACTGTCCTGAGCAAGACCAAGTCTGGACGTGTCACCAAGACCACACCAAAGACACCCGCAGCAAAGAAGGTCACACCCAAGAAGAAGGCGACCCCTAAGAAGGCTGCCCCCGCTGCTGCATAAGCTTCCTGCTTGTACAGTTGTCTTTTTCTTTTGGGGTTCCGGTTGTCCATACAGGCGTTCGGAATGGTTAAACGTGAGGGGTCCACGTGTTTGGTTGCTGGTGGCATGTTTTCACGGATCTCATTGTCTTGTTAGGATTAGTCTTGCTTTATTATGTGGAAGGTTTGGTGAGGGAGGTAAAAGCTTCATCAGCATCTTCGGCAGGAGGGATGGTATAGAAGTGGCTTTGCGATGGCCCCCGGTGTGATGAACCTAGGACGGAGGACTGGCTCTGTACAATACCACAACATTGATCAATGAAGAATATCTGAACAAATGAACACTTATCTTCTGTGAATATCCCGCGCCTGTAAACATTTTCTCGCTGTTGCATGCGCATTCGCACCCGAAATAACTTTCTTAAAATCGAAGTAGCCAGTACCACTCACCAACAATCTCACCTCTTAAATCCCCAAGCCAGGAGGAAATAAGTTGCGACACGGCCGAAACATCGTTTCATGCCCAAGAAGTGACGCGTTGTTATGATTCCCGGTTATTAGCGCGATTTAGTGGGGCGGGGGCTCAGAAGTGGAGCGATCTGCCAGCGGACGGGCGCCACTGTCGAGCAGTGCAGGGACAGCGGTTTGTCGGCCCGAAGCGGATGGAGAAGCTTAGATCCGGGACTTTCGGGATGCCGGCTCGGGATGAAGCTCCGGGCTGAGGACTCGGAATCTCGGATGTTGGGCGAGGGGAAGGAAGGATATGGGCGTGTATTGCGAGGGGTTTCTCCTCAATACAACAACAATTTTTGATTTGGAATTCCCTGAGTGCTTTTTGAGTGTGTTGGGTTTGACTTTGATAGTGCAGTGCTGCACTGCACTTGAGGGTTTGATCTGGGGTGGAAGTACTGTAAGTGGCTGCAAGCCATTGCGATTTGCGGAGGAAAGACAACGTTCGGTTTCTGCAGCGCTTGACTGGCACGGGTCTGCGAATCTCAGCCAGGCTGGGGATATCGTTTGTTGGAAATCAAATTAAATCAAAGCTCTCTGTTTCCAATATGCTGTGAGAAGTTGATGCAACGCATGTTAGTAGGCTTTGGCTTCTCGGTCGGCGAATTTATCGCTGGCATCTAACTAGCTCGTGGTGGAATCTCCGCTTTTCAAGCTAGTGCTGGCTCATCACTTGAATATTAAAGTTGTAGCATCGAGCTTTTTATACTCGAGCAAGCGATTCTCGGAGTCAAAGCCTGGAAATAAACCACTTTTCTTTACCCAGTCCCAAGACAAACTACCTCTTGATGCACTGATTTGCATAGCAAGGTAATGCTAGAAGACAATCGATCGGTTTATGACAAAGTTCCTGAAGTATCAGCCCAGTTTAGCGGTGTCTGGTGAGGGAAGGGAGTGGAAGAATGGGTGGAAAAAGATCCAGTGGGCTTTGTGTAAGAAAGAGGATGTGGCGAGGTTTAAGACGGACACTGCGGGGGCTTGCGGTGGTTATTAATTTGCTGGTAGCTACTGCTCAACTATTCTCCCAGCTCAAATTCCCCGAGAACAACAGATATTTTAACAGGTGCGTTTGGCCTTGAAGTTCCATTTCACTCCGAAATTCGAATTCGTGTATTCTCTGGAGGTATAGCTGTCTTCAATATGTTCCTTGTGTCTGGGCTAGTTTAATTTAGGCTAGCCCGGTTTATTTAATTTTAATAGTTTTAAAACGACTTAATAATAATAGTAATATAGAAATAATATATTTTAATAATAATGAAAAATATAAAATAGGTTATTAAAATCGCTATATTTCTATTTTATATAAATTCCAGATCTTATATTTTAAATTAAAAAAACGCCTATTTGCACTTAGACTCTATTTAGAGAATTACCCCTCACGCGCTCTCATTAGCTTAGGAGTTTGCAGGAGTTTACGGACCAACTAGACCCATATTTTTATGGAAATTAGCGATTTTTTGGTAATTCCCTGAATAGTGTCTGAGCGCTGAGATAAATTCTTAGCTACTGTAGTAACTTGGCTCGTAATCCCATGACGAAAAGATTATGTACTGTAATGGCCGATTGCAGTTCCTCACCGCGCTTGGTAAATGCCAAGGCTGTGTGGTCATCATTATTAACGTTCAACCTTTTGCATTCATTGTCAAGTACTGTGAGTCTCACGATGGCATCTGACCGGCATACTGAAGAAGACGATATCTTGAGTGAGCGTGATCCGCTCCTCAAGCTGCCTAATGAGCTCAATGCCGACAACTAAGCCGTCGAGCATTCAGTGCCTAAGAGCATTGTACGCAGACTCTACCTATCACACTTCCTGTCGACGTGGAATTCCCGAGTATTCGAATTCGGTGCAGTGCTTTACCTAGCAACGATCTATCCTGGTACTCTGCTGCTAATGTCTATCTGCTTGCCAACAGCTCGACTGTTTTGTCGCCTTCAACCCGCTTCCCTAGGTGGGGGATGCCGCCTTCCGAGCGCTTAAGACGACATAGAGCTGAGTTATCTCCTTGTCGGCGGCCTGAACTCGAGCTTCATGACTAGCCACTTGAATTTGTTTTGGGATCCTTTTCCCGTAGCCGGCAGCCGCATACGCAAGAATGTCATCCGATGTCAAACCATTCCCAATACCCATACAGTACCTCCTATGCCTTCTGGGCGCCTTTTGATCTTGAACGCCATTTTCGGCTTGACGATGTTCGCTTTGGTACCCCTGCAGATTGAGACGGCGCATTGTGTGAGAATCCACCGCGCTTGTGACCTTTCTTCTGCTTTTTGTCTACAGACTTTGCAGACTTGACAGACCCTTTCCGCCTGCTTCCTGGCTGTCGGTTGGGAGGCACCTTTGGCGATTGAGTTGCCGTTGGGTTTGGCTGTGATGGTTGCGTACTTTCATCTCGTTGCGTAGGCCAGGGTTTCCCCCGAAAAAATGCTGTGACTCCTGTTCGTGTCCATTCCATGAGAGTAGGCGCTGCGGAGGGTATTATTTGTCGTTCCACTTACTTGATTCGTACGTGGTGACGACACTCCAAAGCTCGACAGTGTTCTACCGTTCTGAGGTCCTTGTAATAATGCGTGAGCCGGCTGAGGCAAGAAGGCCTCAAGGAGGTCGCGAGCCGTTGGGCGCTGATCAGCGACATCGGCGAGCATTGGCGCCATCTGAGGTTTATGCTGGTTCAGAAGTGTCTGGAGGTGCCGGTGCCACTGCTCCCAGTGCTGCCATATAACCTCCCTCTCTGCTTCGGGTGGGAGTTTTCCAAACACTCCACGAAGGCTATCCCGAGCCCGTATATGTCGACCTTTGGCGTCTGCTCACCGTTCTGCCAAACCTCAGGTGCCGAGTACCACTTCGATCCAGCCATAGTCCTTGATATGTCGACAACCTTTGCGATGACGAAGTCCGTCAGGAGGAACTTGTCGCCTTGGTAGAGGATATTCGCAGGCTTTATGTCTCGATGGATAATTTGCGGATTGTACGTGTGGACGAAATCCAGTGCGTCCAAGATCTGGTAGAGCATCCTGTTTGTCATCGGCCGCACCGCCTCTGGCTCTTCATCTCTGAGTCGTACTAGCAATTGATAGAGGTTGCCGTCATAAGCCGGCATGAAGATTTCGATATTCTCGCCAGTCTCGAATCCCTGTGTGTATTTGTATGGTACGATATTATCCTGATGCGAACAGCGCGAGGCCAGCAGACAGCTAGAATAGGGGGCTCACACGATGCTGTACTTGCTTGACCAAGTTCACTTCCATTTCAACCCTTGCCCTGAAATCCTTCTCCGAATATATCCTCCATTCCGGCACCTCCGCCTTTACAGCGACGATTTTGCAAGCATGGTGGTTGCCATTATACATATTGTTGGTTTGACCAATATTGTTGGTTTGACCAATGCGAGGCCTCTTAGTCATAGCTTAGTCATAGCATTAGCGCGGAGCCTCAATCATATATTGAGGCTCCACCACCTAAATACATAGAACAATCAAGAATCATCAACCACAACGCAACAGGCATACTACGTGTATAATACGTACGTGCTTCGCGTTTCTGATGAAACCGACACATATCGACAACCTTGTACACTTCACCCTGTTCTCCTTTTCCAAGCCGTCCAAGCTTCGTATATCGAATCACTTCATCCTCTTCAGGTTCAAGTGGGGTTTTGAACCGAGTATTATGGGGGTTGTAGGTGGCTGTTGATGAAGGCCTGTACGTACAGTAGGCCAAGAGTGATGAGGTGCTGCATGGTCCCTTCGTACGTCCGCTCAGGGTCAGGTTGGCCAGCAAACACCAGCCTCTCCTTTGTGGATCCCGCCTCACCTTGATCGCCTGGCGTTCTTCGTGGAATTAGGCGAAAAACGGCGTCACGGATTTTGAAGATCCACCCGCGGTCGCAGTTAAGGTAAGGGTCGCGGGCGAGTACCGCGACGCATTGTCGAGGGGTCTTCCATATCTGAGGATGGCTGGGGTTTCCTTGCCGTCCACGTCATAGAGTTCCGTGTCATTCTTTTCAGATATGTCGTGCAGGAGAAGCTCGCCAGTTTCTTTGTTGAAATCGAAATAGCATTGATCATTTCTTGAAAAGCGGTGGTTGAAGATTACATCGTCCTGGGTTGGTCCATCTTTGGAAGGGCATGTTGATGAGGAAAGGTTCGATCAGGCAGAATGGGAATGTTTTATTTTGGCGGAGGGCTGGGCGAAGGAGAAGGTGGGGGATGATTCAGATTGCACAAGGCTTAGCGCCTGCGCTGATCGGTGATTGGCTGGGACGGATCTTCCCGCTCCAAAAAATACTTGATTTAGGTGATTTCCTTCCTTCCGACTTTCGAGCTCGCCCTCGACAAGCTACCACAATACACATCTTTGCTACTCGATTACTCGTTCATCCTTATCTCGATGGTTCCGAATATGCGCACACGGCGTCAACGCTCGAAACCTCAAGCATCTGTCGAGAACGCCGCCGACAATGCACCTCTGCTCTCCGATGGCAAAAATCCCAGCAACGATCGCGAGTCCAGCAATACCGGCCACGAGCCTGACGTGACCATCAGTCTCGTGGCCGGGCTGGAGATACCAGTACCACGAACATACAATCCCGACACGTACGATCCCGAAGGACGAGCGCAGTGGACGCCAGAACCAGAACCATATGATCCCGGCACATACGCAGCTTGGGGCCGAAAGCATTTCGGCGACGACTGGTACGAACAGCGAAAGGCTGTGCTCCAGGAAAGGAATATTTATGCCCCCGATGCGACCTACGAGCGTCGCCAGAGAGATCTGAGGGTGATGGAACACACGATCGAAGGACGGCCGTTCGAGCCGCGAGACGGCGTGCTTGACAAAGGCTGGCAACGATTGTGGGCTCGACTGTCGAAGGATCTGCCATCGGTCGAGACTCCCAGCACTCCTGCATCTTTCCAGTTAAACGACAGTGACAGCAACGTCAGCGGGTATAGCACGTACCCACCCACCCCCGAGCCTCGTGAGCTTACGCCAGTCCCTGACGATCCATGGGAACTACTGGAGTTGAACCGAAGGCATTTTCATTTGGATGAGGAGCAGTATCAATTCGAGAGAATTTTTCTCAAAGACGGCCTCATAGACAAGGTCAGGAACAAACGCGAAGATGAGGAAGGCGACAGACGACGTGAGGAAGAGCTGGAGGAAATACGGAAGGCCAAATATTTGCCAGGCACTTTGGCTAAGTCGGGGGAGTACGAAGATCGGATGAGGAAATTTGATCTTCGGGCACAGGGTTGGACGCAAGAGCAAATCGAAGCTGCGGATCGAGCCGACACTGCAGCTTGGGAATGGCGACAGAAAAACCCTGAACCAAGGGGTTCCGGTCTTCTCGGTCAAGCAATCACCCAAGAGGAACGAGACGTATACGACACCTGGCTCCAGAAGGAACGCGCTGCCAGGCTTCGCATCTACGGAGAGCTGCCACCAAGAAGCAGATCCGGTCCCCTCGGTCAATACACCCAAAAAGAAAAAGACGCATACGATACCTGGCGCCGGAATATCCACGCCCGTGTCTCCAGCCAACACGAACAGGAACCGGGGGCAGACGCCATAGCCGATGCTTTAGCTACTGAGAAAGCATCACGGCTGCGAGCGCCAGCACCTCGAGCAACAAAGAACACCTCTTGCAAGACCCTTGGCGGAAGAATAACAAAGAACACGCCACAGATCCAAAGCGTTGCCAACCGAGGCATGCGATCCCAACGAACCGCGCCGACACTTGCCCAAGCCTCAATCGCTGATCGTCAGTCGAAACGAGCCAGAGCTTCCGATGTGGTGGACAAGCCCGACCAGAGCACTGCACAAGTCCCACGGAATACACGGAAAAGACAACCCAAGGTATATGAGAAGAGAGCTTCCGATGCAGTCCACGATATCGACGACCAAGTTCGGCGGCCAAAGCCTCACAACACAAGACAACGAAAGGTATACAATCAGGTGCGGGGAAGTCGAAGACTCGCCGGTCGTTTACCTGAGTATGGCATGCTCCCAAAACGAGGTGAACTAGCGCCACCCTACGAAACTCCTTCGAACATACACAAGCCGAATCCTTCAGTCCCTCGCAGCCGCGCATCGTCCAAGAAGTCAATCGCAGTCAAGGGCGCGAAGCCTCGAGGAATTTCGAAGTCTGGGCGCGAGGGGACGAATCGTCCGAAGAGATCCAAGAAGGGATCGGAGGGCTGAGTACATACAAGTTTGATGGTTGTTTGACAACGCTTCGCGTCTATGCATAGCTTCGCAAGGATAGTACGACTATTTGGCCGATCTATTGCGTCGGGGAATGGCAAAATACCTTCACCAATGAGCGGACTTCGCCACTTAGAGACGAGCACCTAGCACACACGATCCTCTGCAATCTAATGTCCGGAAATCTTGTCAAGTGGCAGAAGTCATGACATATCAGTACAACTTATGATTTGCGGTTTCAAGTCGGGAGTGTGGATGTGGTGTGTGGGCATATTCGAGGAATCTAGGAATAGGTAGAAGATGCTACTCACTAGTCTCTCCCCAGATCTAATAGATTTATACACATGCTAAGAAATGCCGTAAGTTACGGGTGCCGGGGAATCTTTCCGACCTCGGTTTATCTATTGGATAAGAAGGTTTCTTGCTAAGCGCCCTCGTTAGACATAGTTCGCTCTAGTGAGCCAGTCGGAGTTGCACTTGCTTGCGCCGCATGCTCAGCAACACGGAGCCGCATTCCCAGCCTCCCCTTTTCCTTGATAGTGATGATCCTGTCCGGGGATTGGCCAATATACAAGTAACAGAGAGCAATATTTACAAATTTGCCACCTCACGCCGCTTTTCATAATACTAAAAGTTTATATATTTTGCTACTTAAATTTAAGGGTGTTTAGAATTCTATAGAATAGCTATAATTTGCAAGTATATATTATAGCTTTTATTATAGAGGAGCGGGAAATATTCAGAGTAAGGCATTTAATATACTGCAAAATATATTTCTTTAAATCTCTAGGCAGCAAACTTAATCTCAATATACTTTCTCTTGCTAGAGATTGACTATTATCCCCTTTATTTTGGCTTTTATCTCATTGAGATATTTCTTTGCCTCTTTACGATTAAATCTACAAGCTAATTATATAATTTTATATACAAGTTCTTTTTCTATGCTTTTAAAAATGCTAAACTTTTCGAGTATAGCATCGATTCTAAATGCAGCCCTATCTAGCATATTAACTATTAACTTTTATAAGAGTAATGCACATCTGCACTATTAAACTTCCGCTAGCAGATAAATTGGTTTGGGACAAAGGAAGGTTACTTCTTTTGCGGGGTATATATACACAGCATCTTGGAACCTGGCGACTTGCCTTAGGTGGTTCATAATTGGGGGGAGGGGGAAGAGCAAGCTCGACGAGTACCTTACTATTGATAGGAACAAACAATGGGGGCAAGGCCAAAAATAACATCACTCAATAGAAATGTTGCATCACTTCCCCAAACGAGGGGAAACCACAGTAACCGGTTAGTTTGAAGTTCCCCAGAGAGGGCAGAAACTGGGGAGAGTGCATCATTATCTAATGTATTAAATGGTCTCTAAAGAAGCATCTACGCGAAAGTATGGGTTTACTCGAAGTGAATTATATGAAGAGCTTTGGTCCGTGATAAGGAGAAGCCTCATCAATATTACTGCTCTTCTTGATGGCTGCTCTCTTGGGGAATCCCTGGAAAGATACTGCGTAGGTTGCTACTGAATGGGCAACAAGCTATTTCGAGTTAGTCAGTTCAGAACTGAAGAGGTGTCAAAGCAACATACCTTGGTGTTGATTTCCCAGGCTTCGAGATCCAAGTTGTCAATGTTGTCGCACAGCTGATGGTAGCAAGGATCGAACCATTGACCAGGAGTTCCACCAAACATCTCAGCTTCCTTCCTCGTCTTGACTCCTTCAGCACCTGTAGCGATTCCTCCACCTGGGATACCATGTCTGATGAATGCATCGTAGTCGCTTCGGCCATCGAAGGGGATGAAGGTGTAATTCAATCCATGAGCCTCATACCAGTTAGTATACAAGTCTCGCAACTCCTCTGATCCTGTCGGGTTGGCAGCATTCGTCGCGTCATAGACTTGGTAGGCATAGTTGGGAGAAGCAAGCATATCGTAGTCCATGAATAGTCGGATCTTCTCGTTCTCTTTATCAGAGAGTTGATCAACGTAGTAGTCGGACCCAAGCAGCCCTTCCTCTTCTCCTGCCCACCAAGCAAAGCGAACGCAGTTGTTGACAGAGTAGTTGACAAGATGAGATGCAATCTCAAGTAGAGTCAGGGACCCCGTCCCGTCATCATTGATGCCAGGGCCTTCACTGACACTGTCCGAATGGCCTCCCAGCATAACACAGTTATCCTGGTCTCCTCCTTTGGTCTGAGCAATGATGTTGTTGGTGTCAGTGTTCATCACTACTGCATCAATGTATGCAGATGATGGGACAACCTTGCCCGCTTGCAAAGCCCGAATATACGGCTGCGCATCCTCATCAGAGATACCGAAGGTTGCAACATGGTACTTTGATGGAGCCCCAAGAGTTCCTGATAATGATCCTTTGCCATTGTTATACACAACAGCGGCGACGGCCCCAGCTTTTCCTGCTGCCGCAGATTTGTCCCCAAATGCACATGTTCCTCTTCGAATGAAAGCGATACCACCAGTCATATTCTTTGGGTAATCAGATTCATGACATCCGTCGTTAGCGACCATAATCAACGGGCCATAAACGGGTTGCTTGTGTGTGGTTGGGGGAGTGAGGCTCATCGCCGCAGCGGATCCAGGTTCGGAATCGCCCAAATTAAGTCGGAACTCGAAGACATTTCCAACAACGGCCTGGAAGGTCTGGTTCGAGAGAGTGTAGTAGTCTCCTAGCTCTAAGATCGTAGAGTAAATATAGTCGAGGGTGCCAATGTGCCCTTTGTGACTCGAGGTTAGCGCCTGGTTCGCAGATAAAGAGTGGAGGGATAGAGCTAACCATTACTCCCAATAACTCTCGTAGGGTGGTTATAATCCTCTTCACCAAGCTTCGCAATCTCGTACAGCTTCTCCGCACGCTTGAGCAAGTTCTTGGACTTGATGTGGCCTTGGAGAGCTTCCGTGCTGACAAGCGGTAGGTCGTTGATAAGAGCTTCTGAGGTGGAAACTTCATGGATGGGATGCTGGATAGCTGTTGAATGCGCGACTGATGCCAGCGCAAGTAGAGAAAGGAGACGGTTCATAATGAAGGTGCGCAGTATAACTGCTTAGAGTTGTTTGGAAGAACGATAGTGAAGTGGAAGGAAGCAGGTCAGGGAGGGCACGAGAGCACGAGCACCACCGAGTCATTTACCCAGGCCGGTGATCGGCGAGACAACTCGACAAGGACTTCTAAGTTGTGTAGCCTTACAGGTCACCTGACATATCCTGAAGTTGTAGGACCTGACACATAGAATAATTCACTATAGGAACTTATATTAAAGGGACCCGAATCCATGCAGCCCATGTTGAGAAGAATAATATTTATCTGCCTGTTTTTCCTGCCACAGAGTTGAACCGATATCAATTCTCGCTACCCCTGAGCGCCTGTGCTTGGACCTCAACCAAATCACAACAAGCAAGCTAGCATCCTCATTCAACACAAAGGCAAGACATTCACACGTATAAAATTCATTTCCATACGCCTCGTAATCAAAAACTAGCGTTATACTACAGAATGAAAGTTCGCGGAAAGTCATAGGAGGGAGCATTTGGGCCACAGAATAGTTTTTGCCTTGAGTTGTGACTCGTGATATACTTCTGTAATGTAACCTTTTGAGCTTAATTTTGCGCAATAATTCGAGGGTTAACCGAGTTTTCTTGTGTTTGATATCCATTTGAAATATCCTAAATGATGCGGGGTCTTATGAGTAGGAAGCAGGTCCCTTGTTATCAATATCAAAAGGACTCGAGATCCAGGAACCGGGAGGTCTCCTGCCCCGACTTAAAAGGGCCAATAAGTTCATTAGCACACGACTTATGTCAGGAAGGGAGAAATACACTGGATGATTTTGGCATCCTGCAGCCGTCTTGCTATAGCTTTTTCTCCTTGTAGCTGGGGCATGGGTCTGCACAACGACGCAAAGCCTGTCCTGTCATCACTTACTTTTATTCACGAATATCCCACACGAGATGACTCAATTTCTCAAACGAGCCGCTTGCCTCCTGTGATACCATACGTTTTTTCGGAGGCACCAGTAAATCTACCAGCTTACCGTTTCTTATACCGTAAGCCATTTATTTGTTTTACGATATATTTAGGCTGGGTCAGAAACATTTGATGTATGGTGTGAAATTATCCCGGAACAAAAATTGTTGCTCCCAGTTCCATATGTGCAGGCGTAACTCAGAATAGCTTCATGTAATCAGTAATAGCCCCTTCATCTTCAGAGTGCAGCCACTTAGTATTAAATATATAATACATCCCAGAATGGTCCGCAAGCTTCTCTAGGTACTCGCTTCTTGAAAGAATAATTTCATGTCGTCCGTGACTTGAAACTTTCTGTCACCTGGGGGCATAGTGAGCCGAAATCTAACAACTATTCCAGATATCACCAGACTTGTTGACCTTTCCTGCTAGCGGCTGTGATAAATGCAAGTCGCAAGCTAGAAAGATGAAGCATAGTATCAGGACGGTGTAGGAGCGGCTTGTTTTCGTTGGGAGGAAAGGCCCTCGAAAATCCTTTATGGGAAGCCTGGAGGGAAAGTGAGAATAGGTGAGAGGATCTGTGGCAGCTGGTAAGGTATTTCATGGAGCGAACAGTGGCAAATGATTGACGAGACCTTGTCAATGCATCCCAGCTCACGGTGACTAAAACATGATGTTCAAAAGAAGCGAAAATGAGGCACTGGTATTCTTCCCGCGGACATGTTCGTAAAGATGCTAACGAAATAACACCCGATTGACCCGCTTGAGGGCGACCAGTAACCTTCCGTCCAACCACTAGCTAGGCACAGATCCAAAATCCAGAAATGTAGCTCTGCAGTAGGGGTAAACTCTTCCTACACCTAGTTTGAAAATGAAACGGAGTGTCGGACTAGTGGAGGGCGGAGTCGCACACTGGCTAGTCGATAGAGTGAGACAAGCATAACGTGTGTTGATGTGGGTGATGCAAATTCTTGCTGTAGACGAGAATGTATTCACAGGTGGGACACATGCGGTGATGAGACATATGGGGGGAGGTGGCTAGGCATGCAGTCTCACTTCGTGGCTGTTGCTCCGATAGGTAATGGGAGAGCCGTTAGCAGGACAGAGGTGGTGTTATGTTCTCCAACGCAGTTGCTTGGAACTACCAATGATGAGCAGCCAAATAATGTGGGCATTGGCGGACGACCTACATTGTCTCTTGATAGCCAGAGGCCTAACAATTAACCTCCATAGCCCGGGGTTACAAACAATCTGATACCCCTGATTCTGGCTCTGACTCCGCGCTAGCATCATCGGCTTCCTCGCATGGCGGCAATGGTGGCGAAAGCAGGGCTGCAAAGGATACGCAGGCGATCAGCACAAACGTAAGAACAAGTACGTAAGAATCGCTGGATGACATGTCGCTTAATGTAAGGACTTGTAGTGGACTACTGGCCATGATCTGCTTTAGTAGCTGTGTGCGTGTGGAGATTTAGCGGGGAAATTGTGGAAGAAGGACATTCAGGTAAGTAAACCTGGGAAAGTGTGCTAATGAGTCAGGAGTGCGCGAAGCTGGTCTTCAGTGAATGGATTGGAACCCGTCCTCGATGATTCATAAGTCAGACAGTGAAAAGATGGCTCCTTGGTCATCTTGACTTGTATTTGCTTGATTCCCAGGCCCACCCTAGTAGCCAAAGACTCAGATACTCAAATAAAATGTCCCTGAATACCCAAGACACAAGCGAACGGGCGGAAAGAGGTGCTCAAAAGATTCTTGAGCTTGACAACTTCCTCGCTGTTGCTTGTGGTGGTACCACTGGAGGGTGCTGACTGTTGGTGACACAAGAATGGATAAGCCTTTTCGTTGTCTTCTTAAGTAGCATATATTTCCTTAGCTTGAATATCCAAGTCATTTTGAATATTCAAATCAAGTATGT
The DNA here is from genome assembly GCA_037952635.1 of Bryoglossum gracile. Classification (NCBI taxonomy): domain Eukaryota; kingdom Fungi; phylum Ascomycota; class Leotiomycetes; order Helotiales; family Bryoglossaceae; genus Bryoglossum; species Bryoglossum gracile. Next base: position 3,444 of record JAPZPB010000072.1, on the reverse strand, counting down.
AAACAAGATAGGGCTAGAAATTCAAAAGATATGGCGATTCAAGACCCGTTAGAGACCTTTGACTGTCCGGAGAGCTCTGATACTTATCCTTACCCACCCCCTCTGGCAAGCTGGCCCCCCAAGTCGGCTTGCACGGGGAATTGGTAGCTAGATTGGAAGCACCAGCCTCCGTCTCAGTCGCAAGATAGTCGCGGCTACACGACAGCCCCGTATTTGAACGCTGTGTCTTCGTGCCACGATCTAACGGCAACAGTGAAGTGAACCATTACCTCGCAAATCTCCATAGTGAGCTTCATGGGGGAGTTTCGTGGCACGCTGAGGGTATTTTCATGATGCGAGCCATTCGTAGGTTGGGTGCAAGTTGTCATAGACTGACGAACGCTTCTGATAATTTCCGCAAGTTTTGCAACTTTCTTGGTCTTTCTCAGTCCAGTGACTCTGGAGTGGCTGGGAGATCTTCGGCCTCATGGTTCGTAGCAGCAGCCGCGGTCGCATTTCCGTTTTCAAGATTATGGTCCTCTCCATCATCTGCCATCTCTTCATTCTCACTTCCATCCTCCATTTCACTGTCATCAGCTTCTCCGGATGTCTCGAGACCTGGTTCATTTCCACACTGCCCAGTCTGGTTCCCAAGTTCCGACTTCTTGTTGCGTATCGTCTTGCCCCCTCTTGCAGACCCCAAAATCTTATCCTTATTCTTCCACCATCCAGTCAAAGTAGACTCCTTAATTGGTGTTCCTGGTCCTCCAAAATGCTCCCCGATCTCCTTCCATGTCGCTGGTCGCCATCTGATATTATCTCCTGTGTAGCCACTTCTGACTGCAACTTTATGATTTATGCGCATCATCAAACAATCAATCTTTGTCTGTCTTGAACGGTTTACTTGGCTCCGTTTGACGGGGTTCTTGTGGATATATTTTCGCTCTGAGGGTGGCTTTGGCTTGGGGCCCGGTTTGCGCTTTGGGTTTCGAGGAGGTGGAAGAGCGTGGGTCCCTGGAGCTTGGTATATATTTGGATCGAATGGTGGAAGCGGCTCAGGGGCGGACGCCTCAGGGAGAGCCGCTGGAGTCTCCATGGTGAGCAGCGCCGTAGTGATACTTTTGACGCCATTTGTTTACAGAATCCGATGTGAGGTTGCGTCCTCGGGATGCTTAGTCACCCAACTCATCCATGTCAACGACATCTGATCTTTGCCTTCTCTTCTACCCATCTACTTATGACCGAACAGCCATTTTCCTATGTCAGAAGTTTAACTCGTCGAACTGTGCGAAATCGACCATCATGGAGAGCAATGCCGCCTGTACTGGAGTAGCGCTGAGGCATGTGTGCTTTATCAGTGACCATGATGAGCCTCTGCTTGATGGCGGGGCTTGTTACTGAACCCAATATATCCAACCTACCCCACTTCATGCTCTTCGACGCTCTCATTGCGATGAGCCACACAATCAGACTTGGTCCCTCCGCCCCGACCCCTTCAATCTTTGCCAGTTTACTCAAAACCCAACCACAACTCTCCCCCGCACTCGACGCCTGGGTGTCCCTAAATAAGACCAGGTACAACCTCCACTCCAGCGATATTTCCGGCCTTATATCTCTTTCAAGCACAATTTTCATTATTGAGTGGAGAAATGATTATAAGTTTGGCGAACTGGAGCGCCGCACTAAAATATTTGAGGACCACAACCTGATCCGTACATACACCCCCGACCAAGTTGACCTGGGCGTGCTTTCCTCTTTGGCACATTGGCAACTAGGTATGCAAATCTCCCTTAGTATTAAAAAGTCTCAAATCAACCGGGCCATGCGTTTCAGAAAGACTATGACCTTCACAAAGTCGGACCATTTCTTCGGGCGGCCCGAATTCAGGAAGCAGGGCGGCTTGCCGATGTTGGAGATGCAAAAGAGCGACCGCTTTGTGGAACCAAACACCCTCATTATGGTGAATGAGATGCTGGATGTAAGGGGGAAGTGTGCTTATGAGTGTTATCAGCGTGACAACTGGGGGGACTTGCCTAAGCCGAGCATCTCTAGATCTTCGTCAAGGAGTGGTATCCCGCGGATGCCCTTGCAGTAGTTTGAACATCAACTTTCCTAAGATACCCGACAACGTCCTCCCACGAGACAAGACAGACCACATCTGAGATATATGTTCTTAACAGTAGAAAATCTGCAGTATTGCTAGATGACCCTAGCTGGTTTCACTTCCGCCCTTTCTCATCACTCCGCTACCTTACCCTCTGGCACTTCAGCACCCGCCACAATCTCCCCTCTCCATTCATCTACCACTTCATATCTCATATCACTGATCATCAAACAAGAATACCTCTTAGTTTGCTTTATTTTATTTAAATAAATAATAAGACCCTATTAAAACCTTCATTTGCCCTTCCTTATTTGCCTAGTAAGGAATGTGTATATAATAGCTCCCTCCGGCCACCACGCCAAAGACGACGAAATTTGCCTTTAATAGATAAACTCTGATGATACGCCTTCCAATAATAGCTTGAATAGAGGGCTTAAATAGAGAGCTTGAATATAGAGAGAGCTTGAGTAACCTTTGAAATACGCGTGGGAATAACAATCTTGCGCTTGTTCAAAACAAATGACGGGAAATGCTAGGAAATATCCTCCAGTAATATAAGAAGCGTTGCCAGCCAACTCTACCCTCCTTCCCTCCTGCTTGGCTCTGAATCGAGCTACACTCGTCTTCTCACAACTTCCCACAACTCGAAATCTCTGCCGAAGACCACACACAAGTGGCCACGGTATTCTGTAATCAACACTTGTTCTTGTTCTCACCAACCCGGAGCTTGAACCTGCTGCTCCAAAGCCTTAATATGCGGTGGCTTATACTTCTCGCCTCCCTCCGCACTTCCATTTTCTCCCCACCCCCCATTCCCGACACTACTCTCACCCCAGCCCCCACCAGCACCGACCTCTTCCAACACCAACTCCTCTCCCTCCTCGCTATCCACCTCCCACCCTCCCCTTCCCCACCCGTTCCTCCGATCCTCCCCATCCATCTCCCCGTCAGTTTCCCCGTCCCTTTCTCCCTCCCTCGCCTCACCACTCTCCCCCTTCCACCCCCTCCAGCTGGAAGTACCCGGCTTCCTCCACCCCTGCGGCTTCGTCGCCACCCCGTCTTTACACCACTCATGTCTATACTTACATCCGGTTGCGGAGTTCTGGCAGTTCCCGCCGTTGGCCCAGAAGAAGCACGTTTTCCCAGAGGGTTTGGAACCGGGGAGACTGAATTGACTGAGGGAGGAGGAGCCGGTGGGTATTCCGCTGCCGATGACGCCGATGGCGGGGGTGGGGTTCCAGGTCGACTGGGTGGGGGAGAGCGGAGCGAAGGTCTGCGTCTGTTGGGGTTGGGGGTGGTAGGTGTTGTTGTGGAGGGAGGAGAAGGAGGAGAGCGGGGGTTGGGCAAAGGTTGGCTGGGGG